>VDFB02038482.1:0-87880 GCA_007258455.2 Sequoia sempervirens
TGAAGGTGCCTTTCCCCTTATCAATGTTATTTTTCCCTTTATTTTTATGGTTAGGCATTAGATTTGTGTATATTTTTAGATTCTGATTCCCTGTTGGTTGTTCCACATTCATGATTCTTTGATCAATGAGATCTTGGACTAGGTTCTTTAACTTCATGTGACTGTTAATGGTGTGCCCTTTGATTTTGTGGAAGTCACAAAGCTCATTTTCATTGTACCAAGGAGGTTTTACATCTGGTTCTTGGTAGTTTTCATAGGTGGGGGCCTTGATGAGGTTTTCGTTTATCAGTTTCTTCATGATGACTTCAAGTGGTTCCCCAAGGGCAGTGTACTTCCGCTTGGTGAAGTTCTTGTTTCACTGGGGTGGTCCCCTTTGATCATTGACGTTATTGATTGCTTGATGTTTTGGTTGTTGTGTTGTGTTCGCTGGATGGTTGTTTTGATGATGGTTTTGGATTTGTTGTTGTGGTGTAGGTGTGTTTTGCCGAGGGTCACTGATGACAACTTTGGCATCAACGACACCATCATTGGTAACATTTTTGTTTCTTACCCATGTGCGAGGTTTGTCATTATAGCTTGTAGATGGGCAATTGTTCTATTGGTCGGGATATGAAGTTGATCCTCCAGGTTGTCTGTAAAGCTCGTTTGGTGAGCACCTTGGGAAATCAGAAAGCGATGGTATGTAATAGTGATCCCTTGGACCTTGAGGTGGAATGCAAAGAGGTCATCAAAGGTTCAAGATATGATAGTGCACACTTGTTGTTCCTCGGGCATGGTCCATTTGCTCTAATTGGCCTTGGATCACCATCGTTGTAGGAATGAAGCAAATGATTCATTCTTTCCTTGTTTCAGAGCTGAGAGTTCTTCTAGACTAACATCCATTGCAATATTGCATGCATAGTTTTGAATGAATGCATCTATAATTTCTTGGAATGTCTTGGTAGGAAGAACCATTCCATGGCATGGCCAATAGCTCCTAGGAAATAGCCACATTAGATAGGTATCGGCATACGTGACTTCCATGTAATGAACCTGGAATTCCTTGATGTGATCTTCAGGGTTTCCCATCCCACAGTACTTGTCAAACTTGGGGATCTCAAATCCCTTTGGGAATGGTTTCATCACAAGGCTCTTGTCGAACGGATAAGGACACAAGTTGCTAGATGTTTTCGTGGTTCACCTTGATTGAAGATCGAGCACTTGTTGTGAGAGTAATTTCATTTGTGCTGCGACATCATTTTGTGGATCAGGGGGTGGGATGAAAGTGTTCTAAGGTGGTTCTCTTGTTGATGGGGTGGGTGGATTGGTTGATGTGTTGATTGGTGGTATTTGCACATTCTGCTGAGCCATGTATACTTGTACTTGCTACTGTATCAACAACACTTGTTGTTCGCGTGCCAATATTACTTTTGTTGCTTCGGCTTTGTTGTTGTGCCAACAACACTTGTTTATTGAGCAGCTAATTGGGCTTCTTCCTATTGTTCTTGATATTGTTTAAGTGCTTATTGATGTACGATATTAGCTACTTGTTGTTGTGCAAGATACTGTGCTTGTGCTTGTCCTTGTTGCACTTGATATTGGGCTTGAGCTTGAGAATGCGCTTGAGTTTGTGCCTAAGCTTGAGCCTGATCTTGAGCTTTAGCTTGAGCTTGAGCTTGTGCAACTTGTTGTTGTTGTAATAAGATTTGGGCTTGGGCAGATTGTTGTGCTTGTAATGCAGCTTGGGCAACTTGAGCAACTTGAGTGGCTTGTTGAGCAATTAGTTGCGCGAATTTTTGAGTAGCTAGTTGCATGGCTTGTTTTTTTTGTACTTGTAGGAATGACTTTTGATATGAAGCTTGCTAATCGGCTTGCAACACAATACTATATTGGCTTGATGTATTGGAGCTTGGTGGTGGTGGTGGAGGTGGATTTGGAATGGTGCTTGGGGTGGGTGAGGAGGCTGCTGTGTTGATGATTGGGGTTTGATTGGTAGATGGTGCGATCGATGTGGGTGGTCCTTGAGAGACCATGTTTTGAGATGTTAGGGGGTGGTTGATGATGTGATGGTGGTGGTATGCATTATCAGGATGGTTTCCATCTATTGTTGCGATATCAATGGCAAGGTGGAAGTATTTGGAATGATAACTGATTGATGCCTCGTGATGTTGGTTTGATTTACTGATATTTGGTAAAAGGAAGCCCTAAGCCAAGAAGTGGTGTGGATGATGATGGAAATGGTGGAAGTGGTGAAAACATGAGGGATGTGATCTCTTGAGGAAATGGTGTAGTGTAAAAAATTCCCCCTGGTCTAAACATGTCACCTTCTCCCTGTGAGGTTATGGTTAGAGAGGTTTGTGGTGTTGCGCGAAATGATGATGGGTCATTTGGATAATGAAAGGTGAGATGGACATATGGATGTGATGGATTTTGGGGTATGGTTTGTCCCAAGGTGGTGTTTGCGTCCAAATCCTGATTGTTGACAAGGGGGTGTGTTTGTATGGAATTGAGAAATGCACTTCCCTTGTTAACACAAGGTTGAGTTGGAGCAATGGATGTTGTGATTTGCGGGATGTTTTGAGTGATACTTTGGGATGGGGGTGTAGATGAGATGGGGAGTGTGGATGAAATTGGAGGCATGACCTCTAAGGATGGTTCCACTATAGAACTCACACCTAAATCAGAAGGTAGTTTAGCCCCTTGCTTTGCTAATTCGAGCATGTATAGTGAAGGGTTGAGTCTCATCATCATATTGATAATCTTATGGTTCTCTGGAATTTTGAATCATTTTGGTGATTTCCTCGTGTGACATTCCAAAGGGATTATTGGTAAGATCCTCTACTTCCTCTTGAGGGTTTTGTGATGATGCAGGAAAGTTGATTAGAGGATTACTTGATTGAATGAGATTTGTTTCAGAATTTGTTTGACTACGTCACTTGTAGTGGATGTTTCTTTTTTGGCTTCCATGTTCCTCTTGTGTTGAGATTTGGTTTGCACCATAAAATAGGGATCAATTTTCAAGAATATGGGAGATGAATCTCTAATTCTTTGGATTGATCTAATCTTATGAACAAAAAGAAAAAAATTTAGGATGTTTTTCGAGGATCAAAGGTGATATGATGAGGATGATGAAAAAGATGGATGATGTGAATGTTTGAACTTTTGAGAAATCTTGAGGGGATGCTAGAATTTTTAGGACCTTTTGGATTCATTTTTGGATTTGTTTTGGATTTTTGATTGACCTTGATTTGATTTTTGGTTTTCTTTTCTTTTGGATTTATGAACAAATAGACCCTAAGATTTTGGATGATTATCTAAAAGGTAGATTTTCTCAAAGGATGATGATTTGAATATGTGCAGGGAGAAGGATGCATCTACCCACACCTATTCAAACAAGATGATAATTTAACCAAGCATATGAAGAAGGATGCATCTACATATACCTAGCTAAACAAGATGGTTTGATAATTTGAATAAGCATATGCAAAAGGATGCATCTACATATACCTAGCCAAAGATGATTTGATGTTTTGATTCAAAGATTTTGCTTCAAGGATTTGATGATTTTGATTTTTGCCAAAAATCCTAGCATGGAGGATAATTTCAATATTTTTCAAAAGATGATGGTGAGGTGATTTTGGTTTGATGTTTAAGGATGGATGAAAAGTTTTGATTTTGATCCTAGAATGTACCTAAAAAGACACTTGTTTACTAGACCTTAGTATTGAAGAACATACAATAATTCTAAGGACCTCTATAACTAAGAAGTGGTTCAAATTGAGTATAAATTTCGAGATTGTTCAAAGGAATGAGTCTATAGAACCTTGTGAATTTTTTGCTTATTTTGATATGTTGCTTTTGATTGCACTTCCTAATGTATTTCTTGATGACCTTTCGAGTGTGACTCCTAACTTTTGAACTTTTGCTCAAGGACTTTTGTTTTGGGATTTTGACTTTCTTGGAAATCATGAGGAACTAACACATGTGTGAGAGCCAATTTTGTTATCTTTGCTTAGTGATTTTGTTTTACCACAAATACATCTTTGATTAGATTTCCAAACTAGATGTCCAATGTCCCAATTTATTTGAATCTCACAAAGTATGTTATGTAGAATTTTGATGAAATCGAGGCAAGGGTTTCCTATTGTTAACTTTAGTAGGAAAATTGAGATATAATCCAAGTGTTTAGAAACCTCTAAGGATAAAATCCCAAGGGCAAGCAATAACACATGAATTTGGTTAGATGTATTTGCCTCCTAAAGGGTTTTGAAATTTTGATGATGATGTTAAATGTTTGTTTCCGAATGTTTTTGAACAGCAAAGCGTTTTGTAACCAAGAACAAGCACCACCTTATGGATATGAAAGACTATATTTGTTGAGTCCCCACTTGGACAAGTCCAGCTACACTTATCTTTAGCGAATGGTTAGATGCTTGACCCCACTGGCTCCCCTCCATGAAACTCACTTATACGGGGAAGCCAAGCATCAACACCCATGAAACTCCCATGGCATGCTTTCCATTTCTACTAAAGACCGTAAAAGTGTGGGGTGGCTTCAAAACGATCATTCTTGCACCAAAAAATAGATAGGGTTTTTGGCCTTTCTATAACAAGGGTTTTAATTCAGACTTTTTGTTCATAGGAGTTGAATCAATGTGGTGAGAGATCATTTCTGCCCTTCTCGACCGAGCCAACTGCGTGATACTGGCATTTATTCCAATACCCACATTTATATCTTGGCTGGAAATACTCTTGGGTTTAGAGTGTTACCGGTTGAGTCGTTCCCTTGGGTGAGTACTTTTTCCCCAAGGCAATCCCTCTAAGATAAACAATAGTGAGTAAAAATATTCATAGTTCGATGAACCTTCATTTAGAAACAAAAGGAAAACACATGCAATAGGTTTACTCATACTTGCACAATGTTTTGTTCAATTTTAGTTCCCAAAATGAAGTGTGGAGGTAACTACTTTATCCCAACCTAAGACCATCAAAAAACCTTTTGATTCTCAAGATCACCGTGAGGCGCGAGAGAAGCGCATACATCTTTTCGATGATGTTAGTTTGAGTAAGAAATTACAAAACAAAGTAGCACATGTTCTTTTTAATCCAACAAAGCAATAATGACTTCTTTTTATAGCACCAAATGAAGTGTGAGAATTTGCCTTGTTCAATTATTAGCCCCAAACAAAATCTAGTGAGTTTGTGTCCTAAAGTTCATTTTAAGCTCCTTTTGTAACAAGAATTCAAAGAGTTATTTTTAGAGCCCAAAATAAAGCTAGTAATTCCTAAGCATGAAAGATAGCAAATTTTTCCTTAAGAGGAATAGTGAATTCTCTAAGAGTGTTGAACAAACACTAGAGTGTTTAAAAACACTTGGTATCATGAAATGAGGTCATCATGCTTCTTTTCCTCTTCACCTTTGATTAATCCAAACTACAAGAAAATCAATTAGATTCTACAAAAACAGAGGTCAAGAAAGCATAAAACAAACCAAATAGCCAGAATTTGATAAAAAACACATGTTAGAAATAAATTTTCACTTTTTACTTCCCTCCAGCGGTGCAATCCACGAAGGCGTTGTAGTTTGAAATCACCAACGGTGTTGTATAGCGCCGCTTACTAGTCAGTGTTGCTATGTAGCCAAACCAATGAGCATGAAGGCATCGCTATTCTGATCAGCGGTGCAGTTTGGATTTTGAAAAGATTCCAGGTGTGATCCTAAATGTTAGTCCAGTTCTAACTATGCAAAATAACTAAAATGCAATGAGGAAAAACACAAAGGGACACTTCAAGATTAGCCTAAGGAATGATAAAGCAAAGAAACAATATAAAATGAAGATTGCAATCTGCTTATACATTCTTTGTTGCTGAAACTCCTTGGTTGGACCTTGATTTTGATTGCTTTGTGTGCTCCTTGGATGGCTCTTGATGCAAGATTGACAATAGGACTAGATGATAGTGCAAATGACTAAAATGGCTTGGCTAAATGAGTGAAATTCTTGTGATTTGAGTGTTCAAAATGACAATATTTAGTTGCATAATGACTAAGTGTTGAAAATGCCTTAGAGGAGGGGGTATTTATAGAGGAATTTGAATTCTCTAGAGAATTCAATGGTTGAGATTTATCCAACAAGGCCAAGATGAAGGGCTAAGGGTTGAGGATCTCACGCCTCACATTTTGACATGTGGAATGTGAAGTGGCTAAGGGTGATGATGTGTAGGTGATGTGGAAGGGAGGTACATGATGTGGAGGAAGGACATGTACCTTGGAAGTACATTGGGAGATGAGAAGATTCCTTGGAGGAATAAATGTGAATTAAAAATTCACATGCTTGAGAGAATCTAGTGGATAAGAGAGGGTTTCCAAAAAGTGGGAGTTTGTCACATGTGACTTGATGTGACAAGTCAAAGGTTCTAGAAGATGCATGGGAAAAGGGGATTCTAGGAATAATAAAAGTGAATTAAAAATTCACATGGGGAAGAGAGGAGCCTGGGTGAATAAAAAGAATTAAAAATTCCTTGGGGGATGGGGAGAGTTGACAAGGTACTAATTAGGTTTAACTAATAGTAATTAGAGGATAATTAAGGGTTAATGAGGATTAGAAGCCAACTTGAGAGAAAGTTGGAGGATGTGACACATCCTAATCAAGGATTAGGCATGTGCACATCCTAATGAAGAGATTAGGAGATGGATTAGGATTGATGAAAATGACATGTGAGGGATTAAATAAATGTAATATTTATTTAATTCATTTGATGAAAAGGGATTAAGGAGGGTAAGGTATTTAATTGTTAATTAAATACCTTAGGATTTGGCGTATTAAGGGTATTAATTAAATAATAGTAATATTACTTAATTAATTCATTTGATGAAAACAGGATTAGAGGTGGGTAAGACCTATTTAATTGTTAATTAAATACCCAGGGATTTAAGTTAATTAAATAATATTATGTAGTAATATTACTTAATTAACTTGGATAAGAGGATGTTTAGATGAAAAGTGATAAATTTGGATAAATTAGGTGTCCAATTTGGATGTCTCATTTTTCCCTCTTTGAGATGGTGTTACCGGCAGCATCATTTCAAAGAATATTAAAATATAGAACCTAGAAAAGATGGTTAGATTGGGAAAGATGCCCAAATCCTCAAAGGGATGACTAGGAAGAAAGATGATGGGGTGAAGATGAAGAGTAGGGTTTGAGGATGCCCCTCCCGAGAGGGAAATCAGGTTCAAGAGAACATGGGTGTGCTCCTGAAATGGATGAAACAATGCAAGAGTATATGAGGAAGATGAGGCAAAGTGATTGGTAAGAGAGTGTGCTAAGGATAGGAGATGGATGAAGCACAAATGGATTTAAGGACAAAAGGTGATGTGGCCCCAGTCAAGCTACAAGCCAAAAGGGGTTAATGATGGATGGAGTGTTGTCGATGAGGGAATGAGAGATCCCAAAACAACATGAGGATAGGATAGGATACATCCCAATGAGTGGTATTGATGAGGGAAGGATACATCCCAAAACACTACTAAAGGATAGGGAAGAAGACATCCCAATGATGATGATGAGAGTGTTGTTGATGAGGGAAGGATACATCCCAAAACAACACCAAAGGAATAAGGAAGGATACAGATGGATGAAGATGAGGATGATGGGGTCAAGGCTTGTAACAAGACTAGGGACAAGACAAAGGATTTGATTAGATGAGTTGTATGAGATATGAGTTGATGAGGATAGGATTGAGATGTGAGATGGATGAAAGGTATAAAGATGATGGGGGAGTGTTGTTGATGATAAGAGATTGGATGGATAGAGGAGGGAGAGTGATTAAAGATGAAGGGATGGGGGGGATTTTGATAGACGAGAGGATGGGGGTACATGCAAGATGATGGAATGGAAAATGAAATGCAATCCTAATGCAATTTTCCATCTTTAAGAGCACTGATTTTTTCTATAGCATAAGACACGATACACCAAGGTATGAAGGACCAAGGCGGATTAGTGTCTAATGCATAAAAAACACAAAAAGCAAAGAGGCTATCCCAACACCCCAAAGTCATGATGACCTTGGTCAGGCCAGGTATTGGGATAACCACAAGCACACATGATGCCCCAATGTACCACAAGATCACAGGGAGCTTGGTGGGCACTACGTGAGACAACCAAGAAGACAACAAAAAAAAAAAGATAAAGATATGCCCCTATGATTACCAGTCATAGCACACCATGATATGATGGACCAAGGTGACCATGACAAGGTGTGATAGGGAGCTCAAATGATAATGAAAATCCAAAAGCATCAAAAGATCACAATCAAGGTGAAACGTCCTTTTCCATAGGATCAAAATGAATGGATGGGGTTGATGAGGTCTGTTAGGAAGGATGCATCCTGTTGAGACCAAAGATGATGGATACTAAACTAAAAGATCGTTAGGACGCGAGATGCTCAAAATCGATTGGATCTCATGATACAAGTGGATCTTGTTTGTGAAGAACCACAACCAGATAAGGGCATAGTTTGATGACATGACACAAGGGAGACAATACATGAGACAGAAGATTGACACATTCTACAGACCTAGGGGCTCGGTGGCTGATAAAAGATTAGCCTTGCCTACGTGAAAGCATAGAGCCCTCGTAATTCTATAAAAGACTGTCGATTGACCATGGATAAAAGTAGAAAGAGGATGATGAAGACTGGTGGTGGATGAAAAGTACCGGAGAGACAAAAGCAAAGACTGATGATAAACGATAAAGGAGTGGACAGACAGAGCCCCAGGGGTGGATCAAATGATCGACCTTGCCCATGTGAAAGCGAAGGGGCAACGCAGTTCGACCAAAGGCCAAAGACAAACAATGGATAAAAGGTGATGAGATGAAAATGATGGGACTAATACGATGAGACAGGATAGACCTGTTGGATTAGATAGGATGATAGTGACTACATGAAGTTTAGGGATGGGATAGTTTTCCAAATTATTGAAAGATGAATTGGGAGGATGGTATGATGGAGAGATGAATGATGAGAAAGAATAGGAGATTGAAAAGATGCACAAAAGAAGAAGAAGTGATGATGATAAGAGATAGATGGCATTGGGTTACATGGGGAGTAGCCTATAGCTAGATACCAATGAAAATGGATTATGAAATGGGATGAGGATAGAGATAAATGGATAGGAAGATAAGAATGGGGAGACAAAAGAGATGTTATAATGGATGGATAGGGGGATAAGGATAGGTAGGAAGATAATAATGGGGAGATGGAAGGGATGATATGATGGATGGATAGGGGGATAAGGATAGGTAGGAAGATAAGGATGGGAGATAGAAGGGATTGATAAGATTGAGGAATGATGTCTCCAAGGACTTATGTCACCAAGGAAGTAGATGCCCCCACTCCAAGTATGTCATGTTAATGAGGTGTGAGGGATGGAAGATGAGTGGATGGGAAGATAAAGGAGATAACTAGAGGAGGATAGGATGAGTGACTAAGGAATACGATAGAGCATGGATGAAGGGAATGCATACCAAGAGGTGTCCAAAGCATGCATAGATAGGTGCCCCTATTTTGATCAAGATCACAAGAAGGATGGAGGGATGGGAGATAAATGGGATATGATGGTAGTATGCAAAAGATAGGTGGAATGGAGGGGACGAATGAAGATGATGTATAGCAGGAAGCATAGCGGGTGGAGGGAATGCATATCAGGAAGGTGCCCCCAAGTGTGGAAAAGGATGGATGGGGATTTACGCATGATGCCTTTTTGCCAGGTTTTCATCATGGTAGTTATCCAAGACACTTGTTTGCCAAGTTTTCACCATTAGACGAAATGTTAGTCCTATTCTAACTATGCAAAATAACTAAAATGCAATGAGGAAAAACACAAAGGGACACCTCAAGATTAGCCTAAGGAATGATAAAGCAAAGAAACAAGATAAAATGAAGATTGTAATCTCCTTATACCTTCTTTGCTGCTAAAACTCCTTGGTTGGCCCTTGATTTTGATTGCTTTGTGTGCTTCTTGGATGGCTCTTGATGCAAGATTGACAATAGGACTAGATGATAGTGAAAATGACTAAAATGGCTTGGCTAAATGAATGAAATGCTTGTGAATTGAGTGTTCAAAATGACAAGTGTTTTTTTTTTTTCGACTTCGATTTTGGCTTTTTTTTTTTTGACTTTTGATATCATGAAAAGGAGATGGATATGATAGGGATATGATATGGATACGAAGGATATGGATGAAGGACTCCATCAAGTTCCATAATGAGTATTAAGAGCCCATGTGTGAGGTGACTATGGAGGTTGGTACGACCCTATTATGATAAATGGATTATGCAAGAGAATGGATTAAAGGGATTGGGTGAGGGAGATATGTGGGATAATGGATGGGATACTGAAAAGTGTATGGATGGAATGATGGGATAGGTGTGTGATGGGGCAACAAATTTAGGACCAACATCGGCATATAGGGTGGTGGATGTGAAATGATAGGAGGATTAATGGATGGAGAATGTGGGGATAATGGAGGCGATGGGATAGTGAATTTTGGGACATAATGCCCCAAAACAGATTGAGGAGATGACAAGAGTGTATGATTAGATTTTGGATTATAAACTTTGGATGTTGTTACAAATTTTTCATTTGAAGGTATTGCATCTTTTTTCTTTGGGATCCACATGGTTTTGATCTTTTCTTTGGTGGGCCTTTGTGGGCTACGGATTTGATTTTGATTTTGGATTTTATTTTTCTTTTCTTCAACATGTCGTTTAGAGGGGATATGAGAAGCTTTATATTCATGTGGATGTTTAGATTGATGCATTTTTCTTTTGGCATCCAAAGTGCTTTTAATAGCAATGGGATGGGTGTAATGAGAAGGAAGGTGTGGAATGATGGTGGTAGGATTTTGAGGATTATATGTGGATGGAGGATGTGCGGGTATGTGCCTTTGTTGATCTTGACTATGGGAAATGAGAGTGGGATATTTATGATGGGTGATATGGATAGGTTATGGATGGATAAAAGGATGAATATGACAAGATGGAGGAGGTGATTTTGGGATATAAGGGCCCAAAATGGACTTAGGACCTGGAGAAGACATGGACGGTGTAGATGGAGGGATGTAAGGACCCAAGATGGATGGAGCAAATGAAGGAGGAATATGGATGGTTGTTTTGAGGTGATACGATGGAGGAGGAGGGATGGTAGCAAATGATCTGGTGGAGTGATGGGAAGAGCCTATAATTCTTGTGGAAGAGGCTCATTTAGGACGTCTAGAGGTTGTACCAACATCTTTAGATTGTGAGTCTTGGGAAATAGGTCCAAGACCTTGCATATAGATTTGTTCTTTGACTTGGATGGGCTCTAGAATACCTTGCTCATGAAGGCCTAAATCTTTTCCTTGGTAATTCATGTTCTTAAGCATTTTATCCATGACAAGATTTTTGTTATTTAGGAAGAATGATGCAAGTCCATTATTAGGCGGAAGAGGAGGGTTGGTTTATATGTTTTTTTTTTCTTCTACGAGGATACCACCATGGAGGAATGAGAGGGGACCAAGGGGATATAAACACAGTGTTGGGATGGGAGAGCTAGGCGATGATGGAGGATCATGAGATGGGGATGATGGGGTAGTAGCATTCTTATTAGGTGGAGTAAGTGGTAAGGGATCAATAGGGGAATTAGGTGATACAATAGGACCAAGAGTCGATACAACAGGTTATAAGGGCTCGTGCGATGGAGTGATTGGACCTAGAGTGTAAAGGGGATCCTGGGTCGGAATGGATGAAGGACTATGAGCTTGAGATGGACTGGATGGGATTGCAGGATCTTGATGTGGAGGAGGGGATATGGTGGTATGCTTTAGATCAAACTCTTGGCATGACTCATCTTGTGTGGGTGGTATGATAATGGGGTCTTGAAGGGACTCTTCAAGTGGGGGAGATGGAAGGATGGAGGATTCATGAAGTTCAAGGGAAGGGATATCGGTGATACTAGGAATGGAAGGAATGGATGGGACTTTTGTGTCATCACTAGGAATGGGAAGAGTGGATTGGATTTTTGGATTTGTGATGGGTTTGGAGGATCTAGGTGTAGGAGGAGTGGATCGTATTTGGTTATCTTCAATGGGCTCGGTAGATCTCATAGTAGGAGATGGGGGCTCAGTGGATTCAGAGGATGCGATGGTTTTGACAGTTTGAGTGTTGCTAGGGGTGGTAGTATCAACTATAGGTGTGGGATGGAATGGTTCCACAATTTCAAGTGGTGGAGTTGGGGATGTCTTCTTTGTCATAAGTCCTTGGAGAACTTTTGGAGTGAGGAACTTGCATACTCGAGGTTGAGATGGCATGATAGGAATAGATGAAGGATTAGGGATGGGTGTAGGATTAGGACTATGGATTGGAGGATTAGAATTAGATTGAGGAACAAGATTGGATGGAAGACTAGGAGTAGATGGAGGATTAAGGTAGGGATATTGGAATGGTAAATTAGGATATGAGGAAGAGGATGCATCTGGTGGATTGTAGTAAGGATATTGGGATGGTGGATTAGGATGGGAAGATTGAGATGGTAGATTGAGATAGGGAGATATGGATGACGAATTAGGATAAGAAGATATGAATATTGGATTAAGATAGGTTGATGGGGGTGTAGGATTAAGATAAGAAGGTGTGGATGTAGGATTAGGATGGGTAGAATGGTAAGGAGGATTATGATAAGGGGACATAGATGGGGGATTATGATAGGAATACTGGGATGGAAGATTAGGATAAGAGGATGCAGGTGTTGGATAAGAAGAAGGTGTAGATGAAGGATATGATGGATATGCAGATGAGGAAGATGGTGAATATCCATTTTCAAAGGTAGCATAAGGAGCATGATTAGACATGGATAAAGACATAACGAGATAGCTTGAAGGGGTGATTGGATTTTGGGAAGCGGGTGGAGAAAGTTTACTAGCGATGATAGCGTCAAGGGGATCTATGTCATATACCTCTTGATGGACAAGAATTTCATTATTGTCATCGACGTAATTAGGGTTTGCCTTGACTACTATTGATGGAGGATAAGGGTTCATGATGATGAAAGGATAAAGAGGAAGGATCAAAGATTTTGGATGGAAACAGACAAAAGCTCAAATTGGGATTGGATTAAAGCTCAGATTAAGATGATTAGATGATGTAAGGGGATTGATTCTGATGATAGGATTGATTATCAAAGGATGATTACGACATTGAGTCTACCTAAAGATGGAAGTAGATTGATTGAGTCGAAGGTGATTGGATAAGGATGTGATTGGATTGAATTCGATAAGATCGATCGATGATTGATAAGATCAAATGATAGATCAGATAGGATGATGAGAGGGATTGGAAAACCCCATTTAGAGATTACCCTAGGTGACTTAGGATACTAATTGATTGGATTAAAGGATGAATGGATGATTACGACACTGAATCCACCTTGAGGTTGAAAGCAGATTGATTGGGCCGACGATGATGATTAACTTAGGACGAATGACAATCCTAAGCAGATGTTGATGATGACGATCAATTTATACACTTAGTTCAATTTGGATAATAACCTAAAACAAAGTTCAAGGGATTTGGATTCAGAAAACGATAAAGGATGTGTAGCCTAGAGATGATTGAGGATGATGTATCGATACGATTCAAATGATGAACAAAAGAGCTCTACAAAATGCGAATGGACCAAAGCTTAGATTGGGATTAGATTAAAGCTCAAATTAAGATTGGATTGAAGGATATGATAAGATTGGTTCTACCGGTCGGATTTGGGAACTGGATATGTTTATTGTCTGTTTTCCAACTTTTTGCTGTAGAGGGGTGAATCTTCCCTCACAGAGGGGAAATTTTTTCCTTTTGGGGCGAATCTGCCCTCATAGAGGGGTGAATTTTCCCTTCTGGGGTGAATCTTCCCTCACAGACGGGCGAATTTTCCCTTCTAGAGCGAATCTTCCCTCACAGAGGGGAAAATTCTCCCTTCTACAGGGAAGATTCGCCCTACTGTAGGGAAAATTCATCCCATTGCTTTGTGGACTCTTTGAGTGGGTAAATGGGCTGTTAGAATGAAGAGACGGGTGATTGGAACGGGGTGTTAGATAATCGGATTGAGGAAATAGATGATTGGATTGGGAAGACAAATGATAGAAGTGGATGAATACGCACTCAAAACTGGTAAATGATTGCTTATAATGGATGAACGAATCCTAGGTCGCGGAGACAAAAGCTCAAAATGAGTAAACGATTGATTAGAAAGGATGAACAACTCTCGGAATGAGGAGATGGATACTTGGAATGGATGAAAGATTACTCGAAACGAGTGAACGAAGGATCGAAAGGGATGAAAGACTACTTGGTCAAATAGATGTTTGGAATGGTTAAAAAAAGGTTTGGAATGATAAAATGGAGGCTTGGGATGATTAGATAAAGGTTTGGAGCAATTAGACGATTGTTTAGAGGCTAAACAGAGCTAAACGGGGCGATTTTCACTCTTTTGGAGGGAAAATTCACCCCACTGCAGTAAATAGGAGGGAAAATTTGCCCCACTACAGTAAACAGGAGGGGATTTTCCCCTCTGCAGTGAACAGGGACTTGGTTTGATGAAAATGGCTATGGCAAGGACTTAAAATGACAATAATAAGGCTAATTTGTCAAAAAATTTACTGGTTTCTCACAAGAAAACACTTTCAGAGAAGCACAATCCTATGATTAGTGTCAAGGGTATGGCTAATAAAGGTCTTAATCTATGATGCATAAGGTGTCTAGGGAGTCCTCGATATACTCTCGGTACGTGAGGCACAACCGTGAACACCAGCCTATCGCAAGCGTGAGTCGGGAACCCCAGCGAGATACTGAAGGGCTCGGACCAACTCTTCACGTCTATGTAGGTATCACCCTAGCTTCGACGCTCTGCTAATTACGACATGACTAGATTGAGGTACAAATTTCACTCTCCCCCCTTTGTATACCCCACCAGTACACGTGGTTGGGATCATCCCTTGGGGTGATGAAAGCCCCAAGCAGGTCCCACTAGAAAGAAGACATTAATTGTTTCCAACTACTCCCTAGGCTCACATGAAGTTCAAGGGGACAGTGAAAACAAACTAATGCCCCCTTTGGGTATATCAAAAGAGATAGACACAACGAGCAATGAATATTACTTCCCCTAATTAAACTATGTTCTTAGATTAACCAAAACAACAAGGATAACTTTTAAAATCTGAGCAAACGGATAAACCTGCAAGCAAATGTTAGTTGTTTTATCCTTCGTTCTTCATCAATTACACAAGAATATGCTGAAAAGTGTTAGAAAAACACAAATATCCTTGCAAAAAACAATGTTAGGGGGTTAAGATTTGAAATCAAGAAAAAAACTAGAGCAAAAACTAAGCTAAAATGACTGTTTTACCTCTCAAACTGTGTTGTTTTAGGGCGTATTCGCCCCCCTACAGTAACCAAGAGGGAAAATTTTCCCCTCTACAGTGAATAGGAGGGTGTAGTTGCCCCTCTGCAGTGACCAGGAGGGCGTAGTCACCCCTCTGCAAAAAATTGTTAGGAAGCAAAATTCAAACTAAGGCATAGTCAACTTTCTGCAGTGAAACATTAGAAAACAAAGTTTAACCAAGGGGCATAGTCACCCTTATGCAGTGAAACGTTAGAAAAAAAAGTTTACTTAAGGGGTGTAATAACCTTTCTGTAGTGAAATAGAGGGCGTAATCGCCTTTCTGCAGTGAACATGAGGGCGTAGTTGCCCTTTTGCAGTGACCATGAGGGTGTAGTCGCCCTTCTGCAGTGACTAGGAGGGTGTAGTTGCCCCTCTGCAGTGCACAATAGGGCATAGTTGCCCCTCTGCAATGACCAGGAGGGTGTAGTAACCCCTTTGCAGTGACCAAGAGGGCATAGTCGCCCCTCTGTAGTGCACAGGAGGGCATAGTCGCCCCTCTGTAGTGTACAGGAGGGCGTAGTCACCCCTTTGCAGTGACCAAGAGGGCGTAGTCGCCCCTTTGCGACCTTTTCTTGCAAACAACCTCAACAACAACAAACGTTAAATAGAGGAACCCGCTTGTGGGTCCCACCGGGCGTGCTAGAAATGTGATCCTAAATGTTAGTCCAGTTTGAACTATGCAAAATAACTAAAATGCAATGAGGAAAAACATAAAGGGACACTTCAAGATTAGCCTAAGGAATGATAAAGCAAAGAAACAAGATAAAATGAAGATTGTAATCTGCTTATACCTTCTTTGCTGCTGAAAATCCTTGGTTGGCCCTTGATTTTGATTGCTTTTTGTGCTCCTTGGATGGCTCTTGATGCAAGATTGACAATAGGACTAGATGATAGTGAAAATGACTAAAATGTTTTGGTTAAATGAGTGAAATACTTGTGAGTTGAGTGTTCAAAATGACAACATTTAGTTGCAAAATGACTAAGTGTTGAAAATGCCTTAGAGGAGGGGGTATTTATAGAGAAATTTGAATTCTCTAGAGAATTCAATGGTTGAGATTTATCCAACAAGGCGAAGATGAAGGGCCAAAGTGACTTGAGGCCTCACAAGCCCTCACATTTTGACATGTGGAATGTGAAGTGGCTAAGGGTGAGATGATGTGTAGGTGACGTGGAAGGAGAGGTACATGATGTGTAAGAAGGACATGTACCTTGGAAGTACATTGGGAGATGAGAAGATTCCTTGGAGGAATATATGTGAATTAAAAATTCACATGTTTGGGAGAATCTAGTGGATAAGAGAGGATCTCCGAAAATGTGGGAGTTTGTCACATGTGACTTGATGTGACAAGTCAAATATTCTAGAAGATGCATGAGAAAAGGGGATTCTAGAAGGAATAAAATGTGAATTAAAACTTCACATGGGGAAGAGGGGAACCTAAGTGAATAAAAAAGAATTAAAAATTCATTGGGGGATGGGGAGAGTTGACCAAGGTACTAATTAGGCTTAACTAATTAGTAATTAGAGGATAATTAGGGGTTAATGAGGATTAGAAGCCAACTTGCAAAAGTTGGAAGATGTGACACATCCTAATCAAGGATTAGGCATGTGCACATCCCTAATGAAGAGATTAGGAGATGGATTAGATGAAAATGACATTCGAGGGATTTAATAAATGTATTATTTTTTTAATTCATTTTATGAAAAGGGGATTAAGGAGGGTAAGGTATTTAATTGTTAATTAAATACCTTAGGGATTTGGCAGAATTAAGGGTATTAATTAAATAATAGTAATATTACTTAATTAACTCAAGGATAAGAGGATGTTTAGATGAAAAGTGATAAATTTGGATAAATTAGGTGTTCAAATTTGGATGTCTATACCAGGAGCTAGAAAAGATTCAGTGGTGCTATTTGAAAATTTGAATTCTGGGTGGGAAGTAAGGAGCGTCGCATTTTAAAATTTACAGCGATGCAATATGGCGACGCTGAGTTCTTAGCGGTGTTGAACAGTGACATTGAGCTTCCAATGGTGGAGTTTTCTGTAAGCACATAAAAACACTAAAAAACATGAAAATTTCTCAAAAACCATGATTTGATCCTTTGGTTTTCCCTCCTTCTAGCGCCAAAATGTGAACCAATATCCTATACCTGCAAGAACACAACAAATGAACACAACAAATGAACACATTAATGAGATCAAATGCAAGTTAGAATAGAGATTCCCCATAAAATCCATTAACATGATTCGAAATAGGAAATGAAAGCAAGAAATACAATGAAAAGCAATAAAAGAGATTAATCCTATTCAAATAA
Source organism: Sequoia sempervirens (assembly GCA_007258455.2). Lineage (NCBI taxonomy): Eukaryota > Viridiplantae > Streptophyta > Pinopsida > Cupressales > Cupressaceae > Sequoia > Sequoia sempervirens. Next base: position 17,760 of record VDFB02038482.1, read on the forward strand.
TGCAAACTCTTGATCCTATGGGGGAGTTGGTACCAATTTGATGTGGAAATTGCCCCTTTCCCATCTCCTAAGCAAGCTTGATGAAGATTTGATGATTGTGATCCACCTGGTGATTGCTTCAAATGACTTCCATAGAGAAAACCTGCAATAACCTAGCTAAAATTGATGGATTTGATGCAAATGCTAAAACTCTAAGATGAAATTGAAGTATAATAACTTTGCTCAAATTGTGGATGATGAAATGAAGAATGAATCCTCTTATTTATAGAATTTCAAGTTGAAGAGATGTCCAAAATGGAGCAATGTGGGACTAAGAATCAACAAATGGAAAGATGCCACTTGTCAACATGTGAATGGATGGAGGATGTGCAAGTTTTGAAGAATGTGTCAATAAATGCATATATTTGAAATTTGAAATTTTTGAAATGACATGTAAGAGGGAAAGAACATGCATTGAATGCCACTTGGCTCAAGGCAAAATGAATTTTTAGGTGGAGTAAATGCCTTGTTGGAAGGACAAAGTCCACTTGGATTTTGAATTCAAATTTGAGGAATATTCCTTTATTATGTCTTTTGAGAGAAAATAGAGATTTAATAAATGAATTAAATCTATTTTCTTGCAAGTTGCAAAAGCTAGAGGATGGGACATGAGAAGAGATTAAATTAATCAAGGTTAATTAATTTAATGAGAGATCAAAATGATGTGACATATTGATTTAGATTTATGGATTGATTTAAATCAAAATGAGAAGAATATGGTTTCAAGATGATTAAATAAAGATTTTGTTTTATTTAACCAAGGAGATGAAGTTAGATTAAACTGAATAAGGTTTTAATTTATTTAATTTAATGGATGGACATTAAAGATTTAATCAAATAAAATTGATTATTTAATTAAATAGGGATAATTAGATCAGATTGATTGGTTTAATTAACAAGAAAGGATGACTTAATTAGATAAATGATTTATTTAATTAAGAGAGGAACATTGATGAATTTAATCAAATAAATGTATTTGATTAAATGGTTAGACCGAGGGATGATTTAGGATGAAACAGTGTTAGTGGTCGGGATCAGATGTGCAATGTCAATCAATATATTTTACGTGTCTACAGATAGTGCGTGTTGATAGCTTGACATTTTTACTTTAATAGGTTATCTTTTTAGGAGGGTCTCTCCTAAAAGCATGCTTAAAGAATGGGTGATCAAGGTTCAGGTCCCCCACATGGAATCTATCTTGATGCTATCCAAAACATCACAAAAAGGGTTTTTTCTTTTGCTTTGCTAAAGCTAGTCATGTTGGGGCCATTCTAAAACATGGCCCCTGGTATGTTCATGCATTCCTTCTAGTTTTCACACCTTAAATAAGAAAATGTGTTCTCTAAAAATGTGTTCTCTAAGGGGAAATAACTTCATGTCCCTGTTTGGTTGGAATTTTCTAGATTACCCTTCCCATGATATAATTTCTTGCCAAAAACAACAACCTAACTAGGTAATGTCATTTGTGTTGAGCCCAAAAAAATTATTGGAGCTCATTTTCAAAAGTGTGTTTGTGTTGAAATTGATCTCTCAAATGACTTGCAAGAGACCATTGACATTCAAATTGGCCAAATGTAGCACACACAATGCGTCCTTTATTTTAAATTTCTAAATAATTGATTCTAATGCCAATACTTTGATCATAAAATTAGGATTGTCCCCTAGCTACTTCTCACAAAAAACCTACTCCTTGTTCGACTATTGGTGTTCCTCCTACACAGAAAGAGGAGGGCTGGTCTATTGTTAGTAAAAAATGACAATAGTAGCATTAATGGTGCTCCACCCAAAACCTTAGTTGTTAATAGTGGCTATCTGGATTGAAGTCTTTGGGTGGTCAAATTTTAAAACCTTAGAACATGAGGAAAGTAGTTGCTCCCTCACTTGGCGAGTCATCTAACGAGGTGAATAAGCCTACATTCACTAGAATGCCATAAGTTGCTTATGTGTTATATTCTCAACTAGAAATATTACCTACTCTTCATTCTCTCCTCCCCCAACAGTTCAATGATTTTCTCACAATCCATTTTGGCATTTGGAAGAGGACAAGATATGTTCTAGATAAATGAAAACATAACTAGCCATTCATTTGCATATGTAACTTTAATTTATATGATGATTATTTGTAGAACAATGTTGAAAATCTTATAGATATGGATAGTGAGGATATGACCTTTGACTCTCATCATTGAATTTTATCTCTTAAAATATTTAAGGTATGACAAACCTCACAATATTTTTTTTTTTGTGTGTGAGATGTTTGACAAAGGTTTCCAAGTTTAGACATTCTTTGAATGCAAGAATACAATTTCTAGTATTTTTATTTTTGTTACATCCCTTATCAAATGTCCAACCATTCATTTTTTGTGTAGCAATCATGAAGTGGGTCATGGTGTTTTTGTCATCTTTCTATCTCCCCTAATTATTAACAATATTTAGTTGACTGGGGATGTCACCCCACCAACAAAATTTTATGAGGTGTTTTCAACATTTATAATCATTCTTTTGGAGTAATTAATGTTTATGCTCCTAATGATGTTGTTGAATGACCCCTTCTATAGATCTAGATGATTGATTCAATTATTTTTTCTACTTGGATCTATGCAAAGATTTTAATATGGTTTATATCTTTCCCATGAGGTGGACAACTATTGAAAGAGAGGCTTGGGACTACATAAACAATAAATTGGGCATTTTTTTATTATCATAATCTTTGTTTCCAACATGATAATATGATGTGGTACACATGGAGTAATCTCAAGGTCATATATAAAAGATTTTACAAATATCTTGATAAGGCCATGTTGTAAACTTAATCTTTGTTTACCTTTGTTAGTTGTTGTTCCTTGCTAGTGGATCCTTTGCCAGATGTTGTCTTTTTAGATCAATTTCTCATACAATTTTGCATTGAAGGAATATTTTCTAAATCCAAGACTAAGAACACTTATTTCTTACTAAACACATTATTGTTGATGCATTAGACCATGTTAGTTTATATTCAACATGTTTGAAACTTGGATCTCCATACCATACATCAAACAAGCTAGGTCAATTGGTGAATGATGCCATCAAATTCACCTACTTCTTCCTCGGTATTTATGGGTGTTAGTTGGCCCACTTTTATCACCAATCATAAGAGGCTTCCACCTCAAACCTCTGTCAAGCCATGACCACTTTGGAGGCTTAATATTTTTCTTCTACTCTACAATTGTGCATAGCCAAGCTTCACTACCAAAAGTAGGTTGTAGATGATCATATTGCTATAGCTTTTGAAATTCAAGCCTATCTTCATTGGCCAAAGAATGGTGAAATTTTCTAAGAAAAATTTATAAGCCTTGCATGCTTGCCATACTTCTCAAGCTATTAAATTTTTTAAAGAAGGCCAAAAATTGTTGAGTGAGATTTTAGACATTCTTTAGGCCTTTATCTAGCACTATAAGAAATATTTGTAATAACTTAAGAGGACACTCCTGAATGAGATAATGCTCTACAACAATGTTCAAGTGTGGTTCATTGTTAGGTTTCCAACTCTTATCAATCCTCTATGACTAGTTAATCACCAAAGAGCACCTTCATAATGTTGTCTTCACCATGGCTAATGACAAAGAGCTCCCATCTTTGATGGATTTCCAAGTGAATTATATTAATCCCTTTGATATTCAATGGGTAAGAATCCTCATAAGGTTAACTATTGAAGCCTTTCATTCCTTTTCATTATTGATTTTAACAAATAAAGGTAATCTTAGATTCATACCTAAGTATGAAAATCTAGAGGGTATATATAATTGAAGACTAATCACTTTGTTGACAATCTAGAGGGTATATGTAATTGGAGACTAATCACTTTGTCGAATGTCTCCTACAAGATTATTGCCAAAGTTATTACCTTGAAATTGTGTCATTTCCTCCCGCAATTGGTCCATCTTGAGCAATCTAGATTAGTTAAATTTGGGTATACTCTTGATAATATTATTGTTATTTGAGGTGGATGGAATGGGATAAATATTCTCAATACTCAATATTCTTTTTTAAAATTGATTTTACAAAATCTTATTATCGCATTGAATGTCCTTTTATCCATTCCATGCTTAAAGCATTAGGATTTGGGCTCCATTTGTGCATTCACTAAAATATTTATTTTTGATGCTTCTACTTGTATTACCATTAATAGTTAGCAATATAATTCCTTCGGGATTTTGAGTTTTATCCATCAAGGGTTCCTTTTGTCTCTTACCCTTTATGTGCTTGTAGCTAAAGGAATTTGACTACCTATTGGCTCATGTTATTTCATAGAACCTCGTTAAAGGAATTTCTTTTCCTAATTCCATCACTCAATTGGTCAATGGTAATTTTGTAGATGATTCATTTCTTACCTTATTGGAGGAAGAAGACAATATAAAATAGGCCTTGCAGTGTCTAGATGTTTTTTAGAAAAAAATATAGGGTTGCGTATTTAATGGAAAAAAACTAAATGATATAGGTAATCCTTTCTTCCTAAGCTTGGTTGGTTAGATTTGGGTAAGTGCAAGAAGTTGGGTCCACATTTAGGGGAAGTGTCATTTTTTAGCTTTAAAATAGGTGTAACCCATTCATTTTTTAGAATAGGTACCCATTTTAAAGGGGGTACTCAGTCCAAAAAGTTTGAAATTCACAATTCATGTTTTTCATTTGGATTTAGGCTCAAAAAAGGAATGATAACCCAACCCTTAGCCTTGGACTTGCAAGTATAAGGTCATGGCAATGGCAAGAGAAAAAACTGACTTTGACAATATGACTGATGGTTTTCTTTTTCAATTTTTTTTTTTCGAAATTAAAACCCATTACAGATTTTACTATATCTAGTTTTCAAATAGGTAATTTTTTTATGATTGGATTATTTTTAATTTTTTAATTAATTTTTAAGGAAGTTGGTCCACAAACTTGAAATGTCATGTTTTCACATTTTTTTAATAACTTTTAATTTATTAATTTTCTTATAAAAAATTATATGGCATTAGTCTAAAAAAATTATTTACACAATGAAAAAAAATAATTTAAAAAATATTATTTTAGGTCAAATTATTGCATCCATACATGAGGGTTTTCAAAAATAACAATTAGGGCCAATAAAAAAATAATATTAAAAAACTATTTAGAAAAAAAATATAAAAACATATCCTCATTAATCTTCAGTATATAATAAAAATATTTTCCCAATAGTAATTAGAAAAATACTTATGGTTAGGTCAAATTATGGTGTTCATACACATTCATAGTATGGTCCTAAAAAGTGATTTTTAAAAAGTGGTTTTTATACATGCCTATTTAAAAAAATATTTTGTATCATCTAGGTATTAGAATAAATTACATATTTGAAAACTAGACTCAAAATATTAAATTTCATATTACCGAGTTTTTGTAAGATTCAATGTGTAAGTGCTTCAAATTTTTAGTTGAATTGTGAAAAATTCTAAAAATTAGGCAAAACACTTCCACTTTTTTAACATTTTGTGTACCCAACTTCTTGCACTTACCCATTCATATAGATGGAAAGGGATTGATTATGAGGAATATTTGAGGTTCATTGGAATTACCTTTGTCTTTTAAGCACCCCTTCCACCTTGTGGCAAGTTGTCATTTCTAGAATTAAGAAAATATCACCTATTGGATTACAAAGCCTCTTTCCTTGGTAGGGAAATTCTAGGCATGCTCCAAAATCTTGGTCGTTAAACATGTTTACTACTCTTCTTATGAGGTTCCTTCTAAATCCTCCTACTTTAAGATTGATAAATTTCTCAATAACTTCCTATGGGCCTCTTCTAATAATAATAAAGGATTTCACCATGTGCCTTGGGAATATTGTTTCCTTACTCAAGAGTTTAGACACCTAGGGTTTCCTTCAATTTGACACCAAGGTTTATCCTTTTGTGCTAAATGGATTATTAGAGCCCTTGAAGATGATGGAGCTTGGAAAATATTGATTCAATATTGTATTTATTCTAGAATTACCACTAGATACTTGACTAAAATGGTCTTGGGCTTCATACATTTCTTATAACGAAGGAACTCATTTAAGTTGAGGGTATTTTTGTCATCCAAATAATTTGGAAATCTTGGGAAGCCTTCAAACCATGACTTCTATGGGATGACAATGAATTTTTCAGGGGGATTTCTATTAATAAACAATCTATTTTGTGGTCTCTAATTATTTATTTTCAAGACCACTCACTTGTAAAGGCTCCATGGGTTTATGATTTTAAATTCTATAATAGGGGAATCAAAACTCTATCAAATCTCTTCAAAATACCAAGAATTTTATTTCTTGGCTAGAGGCCAATGTGAATTTTTTTCTCTCCAATCAAGATTTGAGACATCAAATAATTATTGATTCAATTCCTCCCAATATGCTTCACAAGATTAAGGTCATAACCCTTAAGTCTCGGTGGAAAGTTTCAAGATACTATCTAGACATGGACTTAAATCGTTGTAACTTTATACCTCTTTTATCTTTTACTTATACCATTTTTAATTAATATAAGATTGTTTTCTCTCCAATATCTATGTAAATCTTGCACAACTAAAGCTTATTTGAAATATTGAGCTATTGAATGTTACAACTTCTATATTCTTCAATCTAGTATTGTATTGATTCGTAGTAAATAACATCACCATAGATTGACACTCACAAAAGTGTTGTTACATGTTTTTTGGTTAGAATTGGATAATTCTTGGGAACCATAAGTGGAAAAGGTTATCTCATAGTCCTTGTGACTTATCTAGCCTAATAAAAACAAAAAAATAAAAGTTTAAGTGAGACTCCAATGCTCAATGCTAGATATTATGTTTTATTTTCCAATGCCACTCTTGATGGCTCAAAATCAAACAACACAAGGAGGCCATTAACTATCTAGATTCATTGGAGGGAGAGCTCAATGGTGGCTTTATCATCTCTATTATTAGATGACATCAAACTCCTTGTAGATTAAATAAATACTTTAAAAATAGTTTAAGGAATTAGAAGGGAATAATCAAATATAGTTAGTGAAATACTTGGGAACGAGAAAGTGATTTGAAGGTTCTTAGATGTTTATTATGTAATAGTTAAAATATTTTGAAGTGGGTGTATTAATATAGATTAAATAAAATAATTTCAAAGTGTTTTATAACCATCGATAATACTTTTTTAAAATATAAATGTAAACATCAAAACTAAACCAAAATTAAACTTTAAGATTTAGGTTTTCTTGTAGGATTATTGTTTGATGCTTATAAATTTTGGACATTGATGAAGGAAGGGGTGAGTTATACTATGGTTTTGGTATAGAATTTGGTTGTGTTAGTTAGTGTTTTCCTTGATGTTATGTTGCTTCTATAAAGTAGCAATTTGCATTATTTTTTTGTATTTATTGTGGCATCTTTAAATAGCCTCAAACTTCATTGACCCAATATTTGTTGTTGGTGTTGAAGGTTGGATGATGCATGAGGATAAATACACTACCCAATTTACCCACAATAATCATCCCCAAGGACTTCCATGAGGTATGTCTTCTAAAACACCTCTAGATGTGGTTCTTCCCAATTTGAAATTTGATAGTGCTTGTTGATAGCTTGAAATTTTTACTTTAATAGGCTATATTTTTGGGAGGCCCCCCTTGAAGGCATGCTGAAAAAATGGGTGACCAAGGCTCGGGTCCCACATAGGATCTACCTTGATGCTAGACAAAACATCACAAAACATCACAAAACATTTTTTCTCTTCCACTTTGTTAAAGATAGTCATGTTGAGGCCATTCTCAAACATGGCCCCTAGCTTGTTCATCTATAAAAAATTATGGTCTTTGAGGAGAGATCTCTTTGTGTCTTTGTCTAGTTGGAATTTTTAGGTTGCCCTTTCCATGATGGAATTTCTGTTGGGAATTAGTGTTCACATAGGTAGTAATATTAAATTATTTGTTAGGTTTGTTAGTCATGTGTATAGGTTTGATGATTAGTCGTATATATTGTTAAAATAACAATATAGTTAGTGGTTAGTGTGTTATACCCGTGAATGATATTCCGAGATATTTGTTATAATACCTCCCTATTAAATAGGAGGTCGTTTGAATTGTTTCCTAGAAAATAGGATGTGAGAAATCCTATAAATATGTAATACGTATTGAATTAATATCAATGTAGAAGCACAATATTATTTGTTCAAAATATTTGCATGCTTCTATTTGACTCTGCCCATATTTCTAATATGGTGTCAGAGCTCACATTATATCATTTAGAGTTTGTTAAATTCCAGAAGTGGGAAGCACAATTTTTTTATCTTTCATTTTTCTTTATTCTTGCTGATCTCACACGCCCAATTCATGCTCATCGCTGCAACTCTCTGTTGTGTCTCCACAAGTTATGAGATATTCAATTGATTCCATTGCATGAGAATTTGGTGCCAGCAGTATAGAAAGAGAGCTTCAAGTTCATTCGATAGAGATTGTAATGCATTTCAAGTCTTGGTGCCTCCACGCAAGGTATGAGGAATTACACATCCAGCAAACAGTGATGCAACTTCTTTTGTAGCTTAATTTTCGTTTATTCGATTGCAGCATGTCTCTCAAGCTCTAAGCCTTGGCCACCACTTTTCATGCACATTCTCTTGTTCTTATATCTGTCACGAAGTGATTCTCCTTCCCAGTCAACTTGTCGCTGATTGATTTTTTGGAGAAATATCAGAACTGGGCGTCCAAAATTTCTTTCACAGTCAGTTCAGTAAAATTACGATTTCTCTCTCAATACTGAACCAAAAATAAAAATTCAATATGTTCTGAAAAGCTGATGAATAGTAGAACAAAACCCAGAATTGTTTTGATGAGATATTTAGTATTCAATGAGCAGTTTTTTGTTGAAAAATGAGCAACAAAATGGTGGACGTGAACTCTTGCTGTTTGAGAAAAATAGTTTTTGATACAATAATCTACTGATTCATGATAGAGTTGGATACATCAAAGTCCAAGTGATCTGTAAGCATCAATTTTTCTGCCATTTGATGAGTTATTGAATGGGTTATCTCCCTGCAAAGCATTTTGAGCACGCTGAGCTTCCTACAGAGTACCTATAATTTCATCTCTTTAAGAGATTGTGATATAGCAGATTGTTTATCAATATTTCATTGGAATATGATATGGATACCATTGGGCACTCTTAGCTGTGGAGGACTATACATATATGTTGATTGACTGTTTTTAGATGCACCAGAAAGATTGGAGGAATCTACCTGCCAAACACTTGGTGGTTTATGTAAGAGGAAAATAAATGGAGAAAATCTTAAAATAAATGGATATTGTCATGGCAACTTTATAGTTCAACATTCCATGTTGCTAAATACATTGCTCTCCCATGCAAGATGAGCTTTACCGTGTGTAAGTGCTTCTTAGTCCAAGAAAGCCATAAGTTGTCATTGTTATTGATGCTAGGTATGATAGCTTAAGCTCAATTTTTAATAGTTTCTTAGTGGAAGGTTAGTGGAAGGTTATTTATTGTCTTAGAGTTATTATCAATTTAGTGTCATCAAATGTATTAAAAAAGTGTTGAAAAATAATAGAAATAGACTTTTTCTTAATTGTAATTGGAGTGTATGATCGGTGGTACCTGATACTCTTTGTAAAAAAAGTTCATATCATGGGGGAATATATTCTTTCCTCATAATTGATGAAATGAGCCTCAAAAGACAAATTTGTTGAGAAAATAGCAAACCAACCGGAGGTTGGAGGCACAGGAGGTTGGAGGATACTTAACGACCTCTTGTTAGTCACTAACAACGAGGTCACAAAATTGCATTAGTGACAAAATTATTTGTACCAAAATGACTAAAGCCACGATCGGTTTCCAGGTGGCAGCGACAACCGTCTCATATCATTTGTGATCAGAGTGGCAATGATCTATAATGGTGGCTGCATATGCGACAATGAGGGCTTGGTGTTCAAGCTTTTTAAATTGTGGTTGGATGTGTATGTCCCTAATCACATTTTCTTAGTTGTTTGTGAATGGATGTGTTGGTCTCCATTCACAAGATGATTTAAGTGATTGGATGTGTTTGTCCCTAGTCACAAGAGCTGGTAATTATGATTGGATGTGTTTGTCCCCAATTATAATTGTTGTGAGCCAATGTGTGTGTCCCTGTTCATAACCTTGATGTTGGATAGATGTGTTTGTCCCTATCCAAAATTGATGTAAGACCTTCGATAGATGTGTTAGTACCTATCCTTGGATCCATGGATAGATGTGTTTGTCCCTATCCTTGGATGAAAGTACTAAGCGTAGTGAGGCTAGTTCCACTATTGCTTGACATGAGTAGATGTGTCTGTCCCTACTCTTATCTTATAGTGTTTGGTGAGCTACTATGTGTGGTCATCAAGTATTGTGATGTACTTTCACCCCATCTTCACACTAAGGGGGGGTGTTGGGAATTAGTGTTCACATAGGTAGTAATATTAAATTATTTGTTAGGTTTGTTAGTCATGTGTATAGGTTTGATGATTAGTTGTATATATTGTTAAAATAATAATATAGTTAGTGGTTAGTGTGTTATACTCGTGAATGATATTCTGAGATATTTGTTATAATACCTCCCTATTAAATAGGAGGTTGTTTGGGTTGTTTCTTAGAAAATAGGATGTGAGAAATCCTATAAATATGTAATACGTGTATTGAATTAAAATCAATGTAGAAGCACGATATTATTTGTTCAAAATATTTGCATGCTTCTATTTGACTCTGCCCATATTTCTAATAATTTCTTGGAAAAAGAGTAGCCTCACTAGGTGATGGCATTTTAGTTGAGCCCAACAATTTTTTCTTGGCTCATTTCAAAAGTGTGTCTATGTTAAAATCAATTTCTCAAAGGACTTGAAGGAGACAAATTGACATTTGAATTGTCCAAGTATAGCATTCACAATGTGTCCTTTATTTGAATTTTCCAAACAACATCTTCTAATTACAATACTTTGATCATAAAATTAGGGAATGTTTCCTAGTTATTTATTGTAGATATCTAAAATTGACCATTAAATTTGATCAATTTACCCTAATTCTTCTATTCTTGATCTCATTTATTAATTAAGTGACATTTTATTATTTAATTAATATTTCATGTTTCTATTATTATCCTAGTCTATTTCTTCTATTACTTGGGCTAAGTCCTAACCTAAGGAAAATCATTAAATTTAATTATTTAACTATCACCCAACCTTACCTCCCATCCCATCCTATCCAAATGAATTAATTAAATAGATTATATTTATTTAATCCCTCTCCTCACATGTCCCATCCTCCACTTATTATTAGTTCCTAATTCCCACCTAATCCCACCCCTAAACATGTGCACACACAATCCTTGATTAAGTGGGCTAACCTACTCCAAATACCCACACAATCTTCCCCCTCACAACCGACCTTAAAATCTCCCCCTTTTTGGAAAAGATCCTTTTATATAGGGGCATCAGTCTTCCTCAAAATCATAAAAGGAATTTTTAATTCCTTTCTTGTCCTCTTTGAGTGAGAAGAAAATAGTTTCTATTATGAGACACCTTAACAAGGTACCTCATAGTACCCTCACCAGGGAAAACTTTAGTGGCGAATCTTTGCCAATTGGCGAATTCTAGAATCGACCAAGTCGAAATTGGCAAATTCTCACTCTGAACAGGATGTCTAAATCGCTCGGATTTTACGAAGTATAGGTCCAATGCATGTCCATTCGCCAATGAGTTTTTTTATGAGGCATATTTAAGCAACAAATTCACTATTGTCAAACTATGCGTTCCAATTGGACCGACTAATATTTTCGCCTGGAATCTCGAAAGCATTTAATAAAACACCTACATATTCGCTAATACTATTAAAACAACATTGTATCACGACCCATTTCGCCAATTAAAATTTACAAATAGTTGGTTGTGAAGACCTATTTCGCCAATTAAAATTTATAAAAAGTTGCTCATGAGGACCTATTTCACCAATAACATTAAAAAATAATTACATTTGAGGACACAATTCGCCTTGAAAATTACAATGTATCGTTGTATAAGCACACATGATTCGCCAAATTTTTAATATATTTAAAAATTCCGCGGAATTCACCAAATATGGAATCATGGATTGATATAAATACAATCAAAAGTGTCATTTATTCTTACACATTTTGTTTGGTTCTGAGGTTCTACTTCTCCATTCAGAAGTCAGCGAAAGCTGAAAACGTAGACTTAAAAGGTAAGTGATCATTTCTTCATAGTGTTATTAGTTATAATAATATGTTTTCTTTATCTCTTTTCCATTCTTGCTTCAACAAAGTGAACCTTAGAAGTTAGAACCAAACTCTGAAGTTTTGAATTTTTTGAAGCCTCCGACCCACCAAGTAGAAAGATGACCAAGAAAGACTTGCAACTCAACAAAGTGAACCATCAACCAAGTCAGGGAATCACGAAGTTAAGAAAATTTAGAACTCCGCGACAAGGTTATATAACTTTGAGGACTAGCGACTAAGTTTAGGAAAAGCCAAAATTTTTATATTTTATTCCATGGTATTGAATTTGATATGTGATTTATTATTAATCCATTCCATGAACACAAATAAATACAATCGAAAGTGTCATTTATTTGGAAGTCGGTCAAAGCCAAAAACGTAGACTTAAAGGTGAGTGATCATTTCTTCATAGTGTTATTAGTTATAATAATAAGTTTTCTTTATCTCCTTTCCATTCTTGCTTCAGTCTTAAAGATGATATTGAGTAGGTAATGGGATCTATATTATTATTCTCTATCCTTAAACAAGAAAACATTTTTTTCTAGTTTTTTTTTGAAGTGAGAGATGAATATGTTGAGCGAATCAAAGATCAATATGTCGAGCGACTTGAGTAGCAAGGGTAAGGCTCCTACTGCTCCTCAGGGTGGTGAAGAGACTCCTGCCGCTTCTCAGAATCCTTCTGCTCCTCAGGGTGGTAAGGCTCCTGCCGCTCCTCAAGGTGGTAAAGAGACTCCTGCTGCTCCTTAGGCTCCTCAGGGCGGTGAAGAGACTCCTGTCGCTCCTTAAGGTGGTGAAGAGATTGGGATGCCATCAAAACGCCCGAAACTTAGACGTACCATATAGTCTTACTTTGCAATTGCCAAAGCTTTTGATCCATCAAGTCAAGATGGAGCTATATCATCAACTGTTCCACCAAATATTGGTAGCATTCCCAATACCTCAACGCCACTAGAAGGTCAAGTTGAGATTATCATTGATTTAAATCAAAATGTATCAAATCAGGATAGCAATACCACAGAAGATGTTCCAAGTGATACCCTGGGCCCGGTTAGCCAGAATAAGATAATTGACTTAGATGAGGATGATGATGTTGGTAGTAAGAAAAGGAAAAATAAACCAAAAAGGGGGTGCAAGTGGGAAATGACAAGGAGTTTTCAACTTGGTTGGTTGTCAAAATACCCATTCATGGTACCAGTGGGGATTGGCAATGCAAACGATATTGAAGAGGAAACATTGGCCAAATGTAAGATTTGTAGTTGGAAATGTGGAAGAGCCAAGACGTTGCAACTAAAGATTGACACTATAGAAAAGTATATCGGTAAAGTTTATGAAAAACAAATCATAGACAAAAAGGAAGAATCAGTCATACAATGGAAATCAAAGGAAGAATGTCTTCATGTTAAGTATGCTGCGGATTATGAAGAGCATGAAAAAGTAATGTCGAACATTGCTACATGTAAAGGTACACTTGAGGCTTAATTTGGAAAAGCAATGGAAGGAGAAAATCTATCAAAAACTATTCAGATGAGTGTTGTTTTTCATATTTTGTCCAGAGGGCATCCTATGACAGAAGTTAACCTGAATATTTTGGTTTATTATCTTATTTGAATGTTCCTCACTATCCCTTGTCACATTGGTTAGTAAACACTGAATGGGACTGGGAAAAATGTTTTGTTGCAGTGGAAAAGGAAGATTTAAAGGATAAAGTAAAAGAGTCAAATTTCATTGCATTATCTTTAGATGAAGTTACTGCGGTAGACAATACTTCTTGGGTTTGTATGCATTTGTATACTGTACAACATGTTTTCCAAGCTCATCTTCTCTGTGTTCATAAAATGAAGAACAATTCAATAACACAAAATATATTTGAACTAGTCAAAAAATCTTTGAATGAAATTGCAGGTATGGATGAGTTGACAATTGCAAAAAAGTTGGTGTGTGTAGGAGCTGATGGAGCTGCAGTGATGCAAGGTCAAAGGATTGGTGTTTGCACCAAGTTACAAACTACTTGTGAACCATACATGTTTGGCATTCACTGCATGTCCCATAGAATGAATTTAGCATTCAAAATTGTTAGCAAGTTTCCTATCTAGTATCAAAAGTTGAAAATCTAGTCCATGAGATCCATGCATACTTCTGCCGAAGTCCTAAGTGTTTCACAAAATTTCAAAATTTTGCTGAGGGAATAACATCAGGAAACAAGCTTCTCAAGGATGTCGATACCCGATGGATCTGCTTGCATGGACTAGCACAACGAGTTCTTTCAAAATATCAATCTTTGATTGGAGTGATGTACATGGATCACAACATAGTAGACAAAGCTCTTGACCTCTTGCATAGGTTAAGTGATATAGAGACACTCTTGACTTTAACTAGTCTTCTCTCCATGCTAGATGTGATGAACGAGCTTGTGAAGAAAGCCCAAGACAAAACTATGTATATTAATGAATATGCCAATCTACGTAAACTTACATGCTTGGCCCTCAATCATCTATATCTAGATCTAACACATGATGGCCCAAATTATTTCATGTGGAAAAAAATTACTGATTTGAATGATCCTGATAATTATTTACAGTTTAATGCAAGTAGAAAATTATGCATCTGTTTATGTGGATATGAGATACAAATGTACCAATGTAAGACAACCAGACGCTCTAGCAGAGAAGTAGCTGTTAACTAGGAAGATTTTCAAGGCATTGTTAAATCTGTTGGTGATAATTTGAAAGAAATTAAAAAATATCTTTCCTAAGAGATTCGTGAAAGATTCCATCGACATGAAATACTTGAAGCCATGAGTATTGTGTATCCTCAATTTTGGGAAAACTGAGATAACCCCACATTTTTTCATGCTCAGGTAAAAATCTTGATCGAACAATTTTTGAAAACTGTAACATACAATGAGCAGAAAATAGAAGGAATTTTAGATGAAGCTAAGCTTAGAAAACAATGTGGGAGTTTTGCAATAGCTATGAGGGACCAGTATAAATCCATGGGCAAGGACAAGGCCTTTGAATCGGGATCAATAAAAAAGGTTTGGACAAGCTTAGGTCAGAGTGAAATATTGCGTAGTTCAATATCAGAATATTTCAAATTTGCTAGTTTATGTCAAACAATAATATTGGGGTCAGTGGAGGATGAGAGAGTTTTCGATACATTGGGGTTTTTGAAATCAAAGTTAAGAAACAAACTAGACAAGAATTTGGAAAATTGCTTGAGGATGAAAGGAACTACATATAATGTCATAAATTTTCCTTTTGAAAGGGCACTCACAATCTAGAGGTCCACATGTGAAAGAAGAGGGGCCGAGTTGTGTAACACTCCAATTCCAAAGGCTGGAACTAGTGGCACTGGTAGTGGCAATGGGACTTAGACAACTGACATTGACAAAAATGACACAATGAATGTTGAATTTGAGACATAGGCCAAAGAAAATGAAGAGCAAACTTGGAATCAAATTCAAGATGACTCTTGTACTTTATCTAATGATGAATGTCAAATTGAGGACCCCCAATCCATTTGGGAAATGGAAGAGATTCAAGAGAATTAGCAACTTTTAGGTATTTATATTGCACTTCATGGATCCCAGGATCAGATTCCATTATTCCATACTGTAGTTGATGATATTTTATATTGTATTCAATGAAATTGTGAATCATTGCAATTCATGATATTTTATTTTATATTGCACTTCATGAATCATATTCCAAAGTCAAACTGTAGTTGATGATATTTTATGTTGTGTTCCATGAAATTGTGATATATTTTATATTTTATATTTTACATTAGTTCGTACATAGCATGCTTTTGGAAATTCCTAAAAAGACAACTCTGTAAGGGTTAGAAAGGCAGATATCTAACAATTAAATGCAGATTTAAGTAATAAATAGAGAAACTAAAAACACACAGAATAAATTATAACTGTAGACACCTAAATTTAATCACTTCCATATGATTAAATTTGTTGCATTCACGTCTATCATATTAATATTAATTTATTAAATTAATATTACACCCTTTGTCCCATAAAGTATTTTATTTAATAATTAATACTGTCTTTTCCCTTATTCCTCTCTAAATTAAATAAATACACTAATTTATTTAATTTAGTCACTTGTCCTCCTTTTGATTTAAAAATCAATTTAAAAATTCCTCACTTTCTCTCTCCTTGTCACATCCTCCAACATTTGCCACTTGCCTCTAACCTTCTGTTAATTAGCCTAATCCAATATTTGCACAACCTTAACCAAAATCATTAACTAAATTTAGCACCTCTTTTTGGTTAATTCTTCCTTTTTTCCTTTTTGATGTTAACCCCTTTTCTATGTGAATTTTTAATTCACATTTATTTTCTCTAGACTCCCCTCCTTTAAATGTGAATTTTTAATTCACATTCCATTCTCCCAAGGCTTCTAGAACCTTGGACTTGTCACAATCTCCACATGTGACCAAGTCCCACCTTTTTGGAGCCCACCTTTTATCCTCTAGATCATCTTATGAATGTGAATTTTTAATTCACATTTATCCTCCCAACCACCTTTCCTTTTCCCATGTAGATTTTTGAGGAATTCTAAAATTCCTCAAAGTCCCTTTCACTCCCACTTGGGGACAAGAAATCCCGTGGAAATTCTCTCATCCCCAAGGTGCATGTCCTTTTCCACCTCATGTACCTTTTTGACAACTCATTTCCATCTCATCCCCTTGGCCACTTCACCCTCCACATGTCAAGATGTGAGGGCTTGTGGGTTCTCAACCCACCATAGCCCTTCATCTTGGCCTTGTTGGATGCATCTCAACCGTTGAATTCTCTAGAGAATTCAAAATCTCCTATAAATACCCCCTTCTCAAGGGCATTTTCAACACTTTAGATTTGAGCAACTACATGCCATTTGCTTTCCAACACTTTTGCATTTTGATAACTACATACTGTCCATTTGAATCCTCAAGCCTTTTCAATCATTTAGCTATCTTTGCTCATCATCTTGCATATTGAAGCTTGCATTTTAGACATTCAAACTATCATCTAAGGAGCACACAACCAATCAAAGAGGTATCAACAACAAGGGAGGTAAAAATATTTGTGTTCCATTTTATTTGCATTCCTTTTCGTTGAACCACTCTTTTGGCTAATCTTGAGGTGTCCTTGGCATTTTGTTATTCATGTTTCTTAGTTATTTTGCACACTTAGAGCGGTAGGAAATTCCAAGGTATCACAATAACAAAAAGAATTTAATGCACTAGTACATTTTGACCCAAATTTCGACGAACGTTTGTCAAAATTTCTACGACCGTTCGTCAGAATTTCGATGACATTTGAAACATCAAAATTCTAACCCAACATCGGGGTCATCGAAATTCCAACGAACGTTCGTCAAAATTTGGGTCAAAATGTACCAGTGACGTGGTTCACCCAATCCGGGCTACATCCACCAAATCGTAGCCATCCAATGATTTTATTATCCAGTGCAAAAACCTATTACAATCTTGTGAATAATCGCGTTTTTCATTATTCTATAACACCCATCCGAACCCCTTTTTATCAAGCTTAGAAGCTTCCAAAATTTTGGGTTCTACAAAATTGAATTTTTCTTTTTTCGTTGATTTTTCATTTTTTCGGTGATGACGCAAAAAAATAGGAGGAAATTTTTTCTCAGGGGCGGCCCCTGGACCCCGGCAAGGATACATGCCGGGGTGTACAGTATACCATGGGCTATACAATATAGCATGATCAATTGCCACATACCAACAATCTCCCAATTGGAGACTGATCAGGCTCCACACCAACATAATCTCCCACTTGGAGACTGATCCTGGATGACACTACTGCAATTACAGCTCCCACTGGAAATAAGTACCTTGGACCCTACTGCTCTGTTATACTTGAATTCAACCTTGAAGGCTAACTGAAGCTGAAGAGGAGCTCAACTTCTCCCTTGTCACTGCCTTCATAAACATATCCGCTGGATTGACATCTGTATGTATCTTGTCCAGCTTGACCTGTCCATCCTCCAACACTGACCAAATGAAATGATATCTCAACTGTATGTGTTTTGTTTTAGAATGCAAGGCAAAATTCTTTGGAAGATGTGTAACACTCTGGCTGTCTATAAACAAGTAATTTCTAGCCCATTGTTTTCCCAACTCATATATGAAAAGTTGTAGCCATATCATCTCCTTTGCCGCCTCTGTTGCAGCAACATACTCTGCCTCTATGGTGGATAAAGCAACCACCTTTTACAATTGAGAAATCCAACTCATTGCTATCCCACCAACTGTAAATACATAACCTGTGGTACTCCGCTTGGTATCTATATCCCCTGCCAAATTTGAGTCAATATAGCCTTTTAAATCAGTGTTAGAGCCCCCAAAACATAAACATTTATTGAATGTACCTCTCAAGTACTTGAGAATCCATTTTACCGCATTCCAATGCTCAACTCCGGGATAACTCAAATACCTGCTAACAACTCTTACAACATGTGCAATATCCGGTCTCGTGCATACCATGGCATACATTAAACTTCCTACAGCTAAAGCATATGGTACCTTGGACATTTTTTCTTCCTCTTCTTGTGTCTTTGGACACATATCCTTAGTCAATTTAACATGACTAGACAAATGTGTGCTGACAACTTTTGCATTCTCCATATGAAATCTTTGCAACAACTTTTCAAAATAATTAGCTTGAGATAAAAACAATTTTTTGTTTCTCCTATCTCGACAAATTTTCATACCAAGGATTTGTTTTGCTGCCCCCAAATCCTTCATAGCAAAATATTTTGCTAACAATTGTTTTAGCTCACTTATGTGATCCATGTTAGACCCTGCTACAAGCATGTCATCAACATATAAACACAAAATAATGTAGTTGTCATTATCCAACCTCTTAAAATAAACACAATGGTCAGAATTACACCTACTGTAGCCTTGCTCAGCCATAAAACTATCAAATTTCAAGTACCATTTTCGAGGTGCTTGTTTCAAGCCATATAAACTTTGACCTCAAATCTTTGTGGCTGTTCCATATATATTTTCTCTTCCAAATCACCATGGAGAAAGGCGATTTTAACATCAAGCTATTCTAAATGCTGTTTAATCTGCACACTAGTTTCTTCTTACATTTGACCTCAAATCCTTGTGGTTGTTCCATATATATTTCCTCTTCCAAATCACCATGGAGAAAGGTGGTTTTAAAATCAAGCTATTCTAAATGCAAATCTTCAGCAGCCACAATACTTAAAACAATATGAATAGAAGTCATTTTAACAACTGGAGAAAAAATCTCATCAAAATCAATACCCTTTTTCTGTGCAAATCCCTTTACAACTAATTTGGCTTTAAATCTCTTCTTACCTCCATCCTCCTCTTTCAGCCTATAAACTCATTTGTTTAACCAGTAAAGCCTTTTTACCTACAAGAAACTTGCATAATTCCCAAGTCTAATTTTTCAGCAATAAGTCCATTTCTTCTTCCATTCCATGCTCCCACTGAACCTTGGTATCCACCTGCATAGCTTCATCATAATATTCTGGTTCACCAGCATCAGTTAACAAAATAGTATACAAAAAGGGAGATAATCTTTCTGGAGGTCTACTTATCCTTGAAGATCGTCTAACAGGAGTTTGTGGTATTTGTTGTTGCTGTTGTTGCCCAATATGAGGAACCATTGAAACATCATTGTTTGGAATATCATCCAACACTGTATAATCATTTTCTTTCTTCTCATGCTACAACAACATATCTTTGTACAAAAATTTCTCATTGAATATGACATCCTTGCTTCTCACAATTTTTTGATTTTCAAAATCCCAAAGCCTATAACCAAATTTATCAATGCCATATCCAACAAATATACATTTCTTTTATTTTGCATCAAGTTTGGTTCTATTTTCAAAATCTACATGTGCAAATGCTTCAAAACCGAAGGTTTTGAGAAAAGAATAACTCACCTTCTTACCTTTCCATGCTTCCTCTGGAATACCACAACCCAAAGGATTAGAGGGACCTCTATTAATTAAATAAACAACAGTGTTTACAGTCTCTGCCCACATTTTTAAAGGCAACCCAACATGCAATCTCATAGTCCGTGCACACTCCATTATTGTTCTATTCATGCGCTCAGCCACTTAATTTTCCTGTGGAGTCCTTGGAACCGTTTTCTACCTACGAATACCATTAGAGGAACAATAATATTCAAACTCTTTTTTGCAATACTCACCACCATTATCAGATCTGAGACATTTTAGCTTTTTACCTGTCTCATTCTCAACCAAGCTTCTCCATTTTTTAAAAGTTTCAAATACATCAGATTTCTGCCTAAAGAAATAAATCCATACCTTCCTAGTTGCATCATCAATGAATGTAGCATAATACAGAGAGCCACCAAGAGAAGATGCTTGAGCTAGTCCCCATACATTCGTATGGACAAGCTCTAATTTCTCATCTTTCTTTTGCTTCCCATCCTTGAGAAAACTTACTCTCTTTTGTTTTCCATACACACAACTTTCACAGAAATCCATATTAAAACATTTTAGACCTGGTAAAACATTATTTGAATGAAGTAATTTCATGCCTTTTGCACTCATATGCCCAAGTCTATTATGCCACAGTGTTGATTCAGAGTCCACAACAACTGTATGATTCTCTACCTGCTGAACTACAACAATTGTTCCTGAACATTGACCTTTTTTTGTAACAATTAAAGTAGAAGGAACAGTATGACCTGTACAAAGATATAAGGTGCCTACTTTCACACCTTTTACTACCACTAAGGAACCCTTTGTGACCTTCCAATTTTTATCACTAAATGTAACAACACAACCTTCATCATCTAGTTGCCTTGCTGAAATTAAATTTCTGCTTAACTTTGGAATATGCCTTACCTCATGTAGTAGCCAATGATTCCCATTCTGCAACTTAATCTTGATTCTTCCCTTTCCAACAATCTGACAGGGTTCGTTATCTCCTAAATAAACCAGCCCAAAATCCCCTTGGACATAATCAAGAAAATAACTTCTATGGGGGGTAGCATGAAATGAAACTCCTAAATCTAACACCCAAAAATCATCAACATTATTAAGGGAAAGAATCAAAGCATCCTCATCAGATTTATTATTTACCACATTTTCCTCTTTACTTCCTTCTTTTTTGTCTCCTTTATTTTTTTGAGACCAACAATCTTTCTTTAAATGACCTGGCTTACCACAGTACTAGCAATCCCTCTTGTCTCTAGATTGGGACTTTCTGTCCTTTGATTTTTCTCGTGACTTCCCACGATTTCCAGAATTGTTTCCTCTCTCCTTTGTTCTGCCTCTGCTTTCTACATTCAAAACACTGCCTAATGTGGATGTTCCACATGAGCTTTTCCTACAAATTTTCTCGCTCAAAATAACACCAACAACATCATCAAATTTTAATGTATTTGAACCAGAAACAAAATTGCTAACATCGATTACCAAGCTATTCCAACTTTCAGGAAAAGAACACAAAATCAAAAGTGCCCTAACTTCTTCATCAAATTTTACTTTTACAGAATTTAATTAACTGGTGATTGTATTAAACTCATTTAAATGATCATTAACTGACCCACCTTCTACCATTTTATTAAATAAACGCTTCATAAGAAATACCTTATTCGAAGCGGAAGGTTTTTCATATAACTTTGCGAGGGTTTCCATCAACTCTTGAGTTGTCTTTTATTTTGTAATATTGAATGCCACCGATTGTGCTAGGCATAAACGAATACTGCCAAGAGCCTTTCTATCCAAAATCTCCTAGTCCTTATCAGACATTGCTTGGGGTTTCTTGGTTTTCCCTTCCAATGGCTGCCATAAATCCTTCTGATAGAGGTAGTCCTCCATCTGCATCTTCCATAATTGATAGTTCTGCCCATTAAACTTCTCAACCTTCGTACTCTTGTCTGCCATTACTCGCACTCAACCGTGAGAGCTTCCTACAAACAATAATCAAAACACAACCCGCTCTGATACCACTTGTTAGGGTTAGAAAGGAATATATCTAACAATTAAATGCATAATTAAGTAATAAATAGTGAAACTAAAAACACACAGAATAGATTATAACACAGAATTTAACGTGGTTCACCAATCCGAGCTACATCCACCAAACTGCAGCCATCCAATGATTTTATTATTCAGTGCAAAAACCTATTACAATCTTGCAAATAATCATGTTTTTCATTATTCTATAACACCCATCTGAACCCCTTTTTATCAAGCTTAAAAGCTTCCAGATTTTTGGGTTCTACAAAATTGGATTTTTCTTTTTTCGTTGATTTTTCCTTTTTTCGGTGATGACGCGAAAAAGTAGGAGGAAATTTTTTCTCAAGGGCTGCCGCCCTTGAACCCCCACCTGGGGCCCAGCCCGGCCCTAGGCCCCGACAAGGATACATGCCGGGGTGTACAGTATACCATGGGCTATATAGTATAGCATGATTAGTCGCCACATACCAACAAACTCAAGTTTAGTTCGTACATAGCATTCAATGAGATGTTAGATGATGGAACCTTTGAAAGGTAAGATAAGTCCATAATGTCACGTGGTCGCTGAAACTTGGAACCTTAGAACCAAAGTCTGAAGTTTTGAAGTTTTCCAAACCTCTGACCCACCGACTAGAAAGATGACCAAGAAAGACTTGCAACTCAAAAGAGTGAACCATCAACCACATTGGGGAATCGGGGAGTTATGAAAATTTAGATCTCTGTGACAAGGTTATAAAACTCTGAGGGCTAGCGATTAAGGATAGGAAAAACACCAAAACCGCTCTCTTCACCATAACTTAGTAGCAATGAAACTAACCAAAAATACATCATTCCAATTCCAATAATAGATAATCCATGACATGAATTCATATAAATGTTTAGTGGATAGGCTAAGTAGTCATGGAGATTGAGTATTGATGTGTGAATTGTAATGCAATTTCATTAAGATTATGGATGCCTAGAATTAAAATCACCTTATAGTTCATATTTTAATTGTGTTAAAAGTAAAACTTGAGCATGTGCTCAACAATTCATCACTCAACTCAATGCTTATTAGATTAATAACATATTAACAATAGTATTAGTAGTATATACAACAATGAACATAATAACAAGTGTATCTAGAAGTTGAAACCACTACCAGAATTTTTCTTCAAATGATATAATAAATAATATAGATAATTGAACATCAACACATTACTGAAGTCTGAATTTGAGCTTTTAAATTGATTATCACTATATCACATGAAGGAATACATAGTGTAAACACGGAAAATATACCGATTGACATTTTCCATCTAATCCTAACTACTAACACCATTTCATCCTGAATCATCCTTCAGTTTAACCATTTAATCAAATTTTCTTATTTGATTAAATTTATCAATATTCCTCTCTTAATTGAATAAATCATTTTATCTAATTAAGTCAATCTCTTTTGTTAATTAAATCAATCCATCTAATCTAATTATCCCTATTTAATTAAATAATTAATTTTATTTGATTAAATCTCTTAAGTCTATCCATTAAATTAAATAAATTAAAACTTTATTTGATTTAATCTAACACCATCTCCTTTAATTAAATAAATAAAAATTCTTATTTAATTAATCTCTTATCATATTTCTCCTTTATTTGATTTAAATAAATCCATAAATTTGAGTCAAATAGGTCACATCATCTAACCTCTCTCATTAAATTAATTAACCCTTGGTTAATTAATGTCATCTCATGTCCCATCCTCTAGATTTTGCAAGTTGCACATGAAAATAGATTTAATTCATTTATTAAATCTCTATTTTCCTCACAAGGCACCTTTTGGAATATTCTCCAAATTTGAATTAAAAAATTTCCAAGTCAACATGTACATCCAACAAGGAAATAACTTCATCTCACATGTCCTTTTCCTTGAGCCAAGTGGCATTTATTGCATTTTCCCTTCCCTCTTTCAAGTTATTTCAACAAATTTGAAATTCAAAAACATGCATTTATTGGCACAATCCCACATTTTGCACATCTTCCATCCATTCATAGATTGACAAGTGGCATCATACCATTGGATGAATGTTAGTCCCGCATTGCTCAAATTTGGACATTCATCCATCTTGGCATTCTATAAATAAAGAGCTCATATCCTCATCTCACCATCCACAAATTATGCAAAGTTATTATGCTAAAATATTTAGCCATTTTCATCCATCATCATTGAGTTCTTAGCTAGGTTTTTTACATATTTTGGCTTGGAGCTCTCATCCTTCACCATCAAACTGGATCAATCATCATCAACATATCAAGCTTGCATCTTAGGAATTGGGAAAAGGGCCAATTTTCACATCAAATTGACACCAATTCCCCCATGGGAACATGAGTTTGCACATTTAAAATAGTATTGAATCTATATTTCTTTGTTTCATTGTGTTCTTTGTTGTTTTCTTTCCTAATTCGAAGTTGTAAATGGATTTCATGGGGAATCCTTGTTTTAGCTTGCAATCTCTTGTTTAACTTGTTTATTCATGTTGTTTTGCAGGTACTAGGATTGGAGTTCACACACATAGAGACATTGGCAATGCAAAATCTTGCTCAAAGACAACTCTGCACAGAGCTGAGTTGGAACTTGGAAACTCATATTATCAAAATTTAAATCATTGCATCACCTTTTCTAGCAACTTCCACTCTTTAGGTGTTGGAATTGTCATTTTTTCTAACTGATGCTATTTGAATTGAAGATTTGTTAACAATTCATGATTCAAATTGGAACCTGTCTTGGATTCTTTAGTCAATTTTGCATTCAAAGTTAGCAATGGTTTGATGGAATCCAATTAGGTCACCACATCTAGATTCTAAGGAAACTAGTCGAAGTCAATCTTCCTTGCATCCTCCATCTTCTTTCTAAAATCATTCCATCCAACGAATTGCTCATTTGTGTCAAAAGCCTCTGGTAAACCAAGCTTTGTGAAGTTCCTTAACTTTTCATCCACCTTCATCTTGTCTACAACCAAATGCAAATATTTCTTTGTTTCACACATTCTCATCAGTTTTCAATGACATATGACAACACCATTGATGTAGCAAGCTGATTGGTAATCCATTTTGATTTCAAAACATTGTCACTGGC
Organism: Sequoia sempervirens; assembly: GCA_007258455.2. Classification (NCBI taxonomy): domain Eukaryota; kingdom Viridiplantae; phylum Streptophyta; class Pinopsida; order Cupressales; family Cupressaceae; genus Sequoia; species Sequoia sempervirens. Next base: position 43,171 of record VDFB02038482.1, read on the forward strand.
TTTGTAGACCATTTGTTGAGTTTGATTTTCTGATTTCTCTAATGCTAACACATTTTTGTTCTCCATTAAATATTTGTTGAGCTTCTTATGATGTTGTCTAATAGTATCAATCAATTGAAACATGTCACACAAATGATCAATCCCCTGCATTATTTCATCCCATATCTTTTGTTTCATATGCCTCGTTGTTTCTCTACAAAATGAAGATAACTTATTTTGACAAGACTTAATTTCATTTTTTGCCTCCATCAGCTCTGCCTCCAATCTTTCATTTCTTTTTAGATCTCCTTCTCCAATTTTTGTTCCCACTATGCATTTCCATTTGTAATGCTTAGTCTTAATTTTTCTGAAGTGGATTTTTCCTCATCATATTTCTTGTTGCTCTCATCTAGCCTTTGCTTCAATTCATTCATTACAATCTCAATCTCATTCTACTTATCCTCTTTGCTTGTTAATGTAGAGACAAATTTTTTAATCCTTTTTTCTAATTCATTGCTCTTGTTATCTATTGCTTTCCTCTTTGCTTTCTCATTTGCTAGGTCTGCTTGTAACTTTTCAATTTAAGTCTGCAACCTTTTTTTTCTCTCTATTTTGCTTCAACAATGGTGTGTACACCAATTCATTGTTCTTCTTTGATACATTAATTTTATCAGTATTTCTGAGTCTAGAAAAATCCAATTGAAAATTGTTCACCTGGAATTTAGATGGAGCCATTTGATTTGCTAGTCTGTTTTGAACTGTGGGAACAAGAAATGTGTAGTCCATGATTTCTTTACTTGTGTCAAATGTGGGTAATACCATGGTTGTTGTAGGCTCTGAAGTTAGAGCAGACACACTCTCCATCAGTTGCTTCTTTTCTTTTTTATTCAATTCTGATTTCTTTTTAAACTCTTTAATGTAATCAAAACCCGGGGATGCAGGAACAATGGAATGCTTGAATGGCGAAGGAATAGGAGTACTTGCAATTGCTAATGATGTCACAACTATACTAACTGGCATTGGGGGAGTGCCTGGAAATAACTCCTTTGTGGTGGATCCACTAGTAGTGTGACTTGGAGTTGGACCTATCAAAATCCTTTGCCTCTTCTGTATGCCTTGATTGCCTGGTGTTTCTATGGTATATTGTGTTGTCCTCTTGTGTGTAATTTGTTGTTGTAGCACATGTTGACCACTACTAGTACTACTACCCATACCATCGCCACCAGAGGTAGTGCATGTTGCACTAAGCCCTCCACCATGGGCATGTCCTAGTTGTGATTGTGCCTGACCATGAGGATGAGGATTTGAACTTGAAGCTCTAACAAATTGACCTGTATACCCTAGGTCTAATTTTTAACCTCCAAACCCAAGACTAGATTTATCAACTGGTTTTCTATGCTCTACATCTATTACCATCCAAGGGCCTTATCTTTGGGACCCCAAAGGACCACCTTCATAACCCATTTTTTTAGCTATGGCTGCTCCTATAGTAAATGCTTCTTTTGTGGCATCACTTAAACCAAGTTTGAAATTGACATGGATTTATTCTTGCCTATCATCATTACTTTCTTCATCTTCTTGTTCATTCAGATGCTCTATATTCCATAATTTTCTAAACTCAAGATCTTATTTGTTATCTCCATAGTCTACAAGAGCTCTTGGATCACCTAGGTCCTTCCTCATAGACCAAAAGGTAGTAATTTTTGATTGTGACCAATTTTTTTTCTGTAACTTCCTTCTCTAGAGAATATGGCATTTTTACTCTACTAGATGGTTTATGAATTTTTTCATAAAATTTTTTGTACCTCCTAATTTTCTTTCGATGCAATGCCATGATTTTTGCTAACAATTGTTCAAAAGAAATACCATTCTCAGCAACACTTTTCTCCATTGCTACTTTGACTTCATCCCAAGAATCCTTGTTTCTCAAGTTTTCAAGCAAGGGTTTACTTTGATGTTGAATTCTACTTCCAACATTCTTATTGAGCACAATCATTGATTTAATGGTATCACATGGATCATACTACTAGTGATAGATAGCATCAAAATCAAAAAATTTCAAAAGATCATGTGCCACACTAAATGCTTTTCTCTCGAATGTCATCCCTCCACGTGAAAAAGGTAAAGAAGGAAATAAGGTCTTCTTCCCCTGACTAGTAAAGTGTCTTTCATTTGTACTTTGCATCTACCTTACATATTCCAAAGAAAAAACCCTTTATGTCACATGTATTGGAAGTTTGTATGGTTGTACTTCCGATCCATAAAATCTTAGCACAATATATTCTTCCAATAAGTACCAATCAGCCAATTGTATTTCTTTTCCTAGTTGAATGCAATTTCTACATAACATAGGCAATCTAGGCATTAGAGTATTTGTAATTGCTTGATGCAATGGAGCCAAAAAGTAGTCTACAAAATGACTGTAGTTCCTTTGAAAATCATGCAACCTTATAATAGTGGTCCATTCATATAATGGAGCCATTTTATTTTGCTCAGGATTACTATTACCATAAGGCTAAATCTGAAGCTTATTGGTCTGAAACATTCCTCTAAATTTGAATAGAAAAAGATAACACAAGTAGGTTGTGAACCTAAATGTCTTGGTGGAACCTCCTTTAATCATTAAAAAATGTTTATGCATGGATTCTACAATGTGCTCAATAAAATTATATTTGGCATGTGGAACACCATAATGGATATTATACACCATTTCAAGGAGGCATGCACCCACTTCCAAATTGCTATCCAGTCCGAGGCAAAATGTTAGAATGGAAATAGTATCTTGAGCCCATGGTTTAAAAATATCCAAATCATAAGAAGGCTTATGATCACCTTTCAATTTGTTTCTATCCTGAACTATTCTATTTAAGAAAGAATTTTTCTCCATTTCATCCATTGCTTCATAATCACAAGCAAGATTTTCTAGGTCAATGTGGACATTTCCAAATTCTTTGGTTGTAAACCCCAAGGCCAACACTTTTCCAAGTTCTTCTGCATTAATGGCTAACAATTCTTCTTTGCTATCTTTATTAACAATTGTTCTTCTGTTATCATCATAATTTAGGGCACAGACCATGATAAATTCTGGGCAAGGGAAAACCTCATGTAACACCATGCACCCTAATCCAGTTACCCATGGTGCACTGATACTATTAACTTGCATTTTCTTTGCAGCCTTATTCTCAGATGAAAATCTAAGTTTTGAGGTACGCCTACCATAGGTTTCAAGATCATAAATATCATGGTATTCATTAGTGAAACCTGGGGTTTCAAGCAATTTTGCATAACGTATTTTTTTATCCGACATTACTCTAGTGGTATTGGTGGTAGACACGCTGATACAATCAACAATATGAAAATTTTGAATTCCCTATTAGTCCTTGTAGACATCAAAAATATACAAATTGATATCGCACACTCGATCCTGATCTACTAATAACGCTTCATCCTGAATCATCCCTCTATCTAACCATTTAATCAAATAGCCTTATTTGATTAAAGTCATCATAATTCCCCTTTTAATTAAATAAATCCCTCAATTTAATTAAATCACCATCTCCGCGTAATTAGCTAGGTCACTTCATCTTCCTATCTTTGATTTAATTAAATAATCCATATTATTTGATTAAATCCCAAAGTTAATCTAATTAAATTAAATAAATCAAGCATTTATCTAATTTAATCTAACATCACCCCCTCTAGTCAAATAAATAAAAAATATTTATTTAACTAAGTCTAAATCATTCTTTTCTGATTTTGAGTTATTTAAATCCTAAAATCTAAGTCAAAATGGTCAAATCAACTAACATCATTTAAATTAATCAAATCATGATCAATGCTAATCCTAATCACTCCAGTCCTCTAGATTTTCCAACTTGCTCATGAAAATCAATTTAATTGTTTTATAAATCACCTACTTTCATTCAAAAAAGGCATCCAAGTGGGAATATTCCTCAAATTTGAAATCTCCCCCCAAAAGGACTTGTCCCTTCCAACATGGCATTTAACATCTCTTACAAGTCCTTTTCTTGAGCCATGTGACATTAAATTCACCTTTCACCTCATCCTTCAAGCCATATTTTGAATTTGAATCTCTCCCCTCTTTGCACATTCTTCAAAACTTGCACATCCTCCATCCATTCACAAGTTGACAAGTGGAATTTTGTCATTGGCTCATTCTTAGTCCCACATTGCTCTATTTTGGGCATGCTTTCAACTTATCAATCTATAAATAAGAGGTTAATCTCCTCATCTCATCATCTACAATTTGAGTAAACTTACTATACTCAAATTTAGAGCAATCTTCATTCATCAATCTTGAGTTCTTAGCTAGGTTATTGCAGATTTTGGCTTGGAGCTCTCATCCTCCATCATCAAAGTGGATCAAATCTCTTCATCAAATCAACATTGCATCATTGGAGTTGGGAAAGGGCCAATTTTCACATCAAATTGGCACCAATTCCCTCAAGAGATTAGGAGTTTATATTGCATTAGAATAGGATTTGATTTGTTTTGAGTTTCTTGGTGTTCTTCATCTCATTTCCTTTCTCTCTTGCAATTTAAATGAATTTCTTGAGGAATCATGTTTCTAACTATGCATTTGATCTAATTTATTAATTGTCTCTTGTGTTTTTGCAGGTTGGGAATCATGGTTCACAGTCCTTAATTTTTCTTAATTCTTAAGCCTCTTAACCCTAAACCTAAGCTTCAAAGTTTGACAAAATAATATTTTAAGAAACGTCAACTTCAAGCGATGAAACATAGCCACAAAAAATCTTTAACTTACCCAGATTTTGAATTTTGATTCTTGAAGTCGAAACTATGTTGAAGCTTGAAACTGGGTTACTGGAATGGCTTTGTTGGAAGTGGAATTGTGGAACCCAGAATAGGGTGGTGCACTGCAATGAGCAAAATGAATGACACCGAAACATCTACTCATTGCTTACGGACTACATAGTACATAATTAGGTAGTACAATGTACATGAATGACAACATTTAAAACAAGCCATTAAAAATAATGATTTACTCCTGCATTGACAACAAATTCTTAACCGTTGATCTCTATTAATCTAATGGTTATAGGGTGATTCCAGAGGTTTAAGTTCACAAGCGTAGCACTCTGTGTATTTCATTCTGGAATGTAACTACAACCATACATCAAATGTTCATTGAACGGTGGAGTAATTTATGATATAAATAATAAACATAAAACATGTGTTTTAAATTTTCTTTAAAGTTTAATGCACTAGGATTGACATCAAGGCCAAGGGGCCAAAAACTTAACATTTCAAAGGCCTTAATAAAATGAATTACAATGTCACATTAATAGCACTTAACTTGCAAAGGATTTAATAAAATGAATTACAATGTCACATTAATAGCACAAGCATTTATTTTATTACAACTGAATTACAATGCCACATTATTACATAGTACAAATACAAATGTAAGTGCAAGTGCCAAGCTTCTGCTGGACTGCTGGTGAAAAGTTGAAAACGTAAATGTGATACATGTATCTCTGAAAATAAATGGAACTTGCTAGGTCAACCACGAGCTCTGAAAATAAACACATGGGACTTGTCAAGTCAGCCATACCCTCGTCGCTCTAAAAATAAATGCATGGAGAAAGGGGGCCAAATCAAACTGGGGAAATGGGAGCCGTGAAGATACAAAATGTGCTTATCCCCTTTGAGAACTAGAGTCATGCAGACGATGAGGGGTAGTAAAAATGCTCCCACCTTCTACTTGCAGCCTCGACCATGCATTGGGATAGCACTTATGTCCATCAGAGCTCCTCATCCTGGTTCAAAACCTGTTTGAAAAGTCAGGTGAACCAAATCAACTTCTTTCCAATTCCACCCATTTTGAACTTGAAGGAAATTGGTCTTTTACTCTGTAACTACATAACTGGAGGTAGGAGAATTTAGAGCATCCCCAATAATACCACATCATCTTCTTCCTGAATCCTTATTAAGTTATTAACCCTACAAAATGAAAACCCTTATGACAATTAAACAAATGATTTTAGTTGTGCTCACTATCCTTATTTATGGGCCAAAAGTGCTGCCAAAAGTGCCACTACCAGCTTGGTACCTTGTACACCTCACACGTGTCACGTGTGAGCTCTGAGGTTGTGTATAATTACTACTGACTACTTAGTAATAATTGTGATTCTCGCAGCCGCAAACCAAAAATCCAACTTAATTGGTAACTCAAGCTAGCTACATGCAAATTTGCAAACTGTAGCTCAAGCTGACAAGCTGTCAATTGTCAAAATTGGCAGTGCCACATAAGCTGTTGATTGTAAAAATCATTGGATTATTGACATCATCATCTACAATTGTACAATACATCGTGCAATTTTCAATATAAAGCTATCCAATCAATCACTTTGGCTATTCATATGGTATTAATTCGCGCCGCCACCCAGTACCATAGCCAAATTGAGAATTTCAATAGAATAAATGAAAGGTAGATTACTTCAATGCATTGAAAAGAGAGAATTAAATGTTTCATTTTACCTTAATGATTATCAATGTCCTAGCTAATAAGTCATAATAAATTTCGCTCACTTATGATCAGAACTATATGTTGATTTCTGAAACCAATCATTAATAAAATCTCAACCATTGATTTTTGAAAATCTAATGGTTCTACTGTTATTCCAGAGGTTTCAGTTCGCAATTCTAGTACTTCAAGGATTTACTTCCAGAATGCATCTATAGCCATCCATCAAAAATTCATTGAACGGTCCCTCTTTTAAAACAAACTTTATGCACATGCATAATTTAAAATGGGGACATTGCTAGGTTGACGAGACTCGACCCTTAGGATTAAAGAGTTAAGATTTAAGGCTTTGTCATAAAATATTTTGGTGTGACTTAGGCAATATTAAATGGCAAACAAGAGTAGGATGATCAACAGACCTAAATAATTAATAAAATTTCAACCATTGATTTCTAAAAATCTAACGGTTCTAGTGTAATTCCAGAGGTTTCAATTTGCATAGCTAGTGCTTGAGAGATATACTTTTGGAATGCAACTATAGCCGTCCATCGAAAATTCATCGAATGGTCATGGTCCATAATGTTGTGTGGTCACTGAAACTTGGAACCTTAGAACCAAAGTCTGAAGTTTCAAAGTTTTCGAAACCTCCGACCCACTAACTACAAAGATGACCAACAAAGACTTGCAACTAAGGTTAGGAAAATTTGCACTGACACTTCGCCACTACATTTTTTTAAAGTTTGATATTATGTTTAAATCGCTAATGTTTTTTTCTTAATCATTTGAAAATAGGTTTTATTCACCAATGAATTTTATTTTTTAGTTTGAAAAATTTTTTAATCACCAATAAAAATATTTTTTTTGGTTTGAAAATAGGTTTAATTGGCCAATCAAAATATTTTATTGGTTTGAAAATAGATTTTAATCACCAATGGAAAATTTTTAGTGGTTTTAAAAAAATTGCATTTCGCTAGGATTTTCCACTGATTTCTAATGATTAGAAAAGATTCGCCAATGGACATTATTTTTTTCATGAAAACCGAAAAAATATTCCACTATAATTAATATTTTTATCGGGAAGTATACAAGATTTGCCAAGATTTTACACCTTCGCCGAGGGGGGGGGGTTTCTTAAAGTTTTCCCTGACCCTCACTCCTCTCAAATAATCTCATTGTTCCACTTGGCACAATCTCATGGATTGAGAGGACTAAATCAACATCCACCCTTGATCTCCATCTTCCAATCTCAACCCTTCATACATTTAACCTCCAAATCTTTATAATCCAAAACTAAGCCATTTTATCTCATCTTACACATCAAACAGATTGAATCAACAATCATGGGAACATCGTCATAATAGGAGGTTTGACATAGTGTAAATTGGATAAATTATATGTTGCTCAAAATCTTCTTAGCCCAATCATGAGTGTTTATTTGATAATATGTTTGTTTTTTCTTCATTTCAATTTTTATTTGCATTCAACACATTTTCATGCATACATTTTTGGCATACCCAATGGGACCCATGTCACAAGTCTACTAATCAAAATTTGGCTTTTTGTAGTTTTTCACATTTGTAGGTTCAGAAAGGAAAATACATTATTTCAAAAAACACATTTTGCAAAAAGGTGAATGAGATTGCAAATATATGAATATTTAGTCTAGAATTCCTTATTCATAGAAAGGAAAATGTGGAGCACTTAAGTGAATGCGCTTTTTAGAAAGGCGAATTTGACTATAACAGACGAATGTGTTAAAGGAAACTTTGGAACATGTTAAGGAGAATACAATTTTTTTGAGGAAAATCCATAATTCCTAAAGGGAATCCATCTAGTTAGGGAAAAGGTAAATGCATGATTTCTAAGGCAACTTTGTCCCATTCTTAGGAAAATATGTGACATATAAAACTAGTTTTAATCTTAGTCCATTTAGTTGATTCTTTCATATTTCAGTACTAAACTACTAACTTGGATTTCTTGTGATCACAATAAAATAATCTTTGCAACCATCATTAGTTAAAGACTAGTGGATTGAAAGACCCTGATGTTGTTTCCTATAGGTTCATAGCTAAATACATTTTTCTCTACTAATCTAGGAACACTTTAATTTCTTAAAGGGTCAATTGACTTTATTTTCCATGCTTGGTGTCCTCTATTTATGAATGATGCCCCATTTCACCATTTGGTGAGCTTGAGGATTAGATATCATAGATCAAACTAAGTCTTGTTGTTTATATCTTATGAGTGCTAGCTACACGTATACTCTCTCCTTGCACTTCATGCAATCCTAGAGATCAAAAATGTCTAGGATATCCTCCCCTTTAAGAGGCCTTCTTGGGGATTTCATCATCCCAAGGGATGAACTCAACCAATTGAATTGACATGGTATATAAAGGGGGAGGACAAAATTTTTACCCCAATCTAGTCATGTCATGTCTAGTGAAGCTCTAATGTTTCAAGGTGATACCAAACTAAGAGTGCAAGGTTGGTCTAAGTGGTCTAGCAGACATTCACAACCCAAAATTGTGACAAGATAAAGCGATGTGCCTCACACCCTCTTGGTATTTATAGGATTCACTATATTTCCTTATGTTATCCTAGCTTAAGAACATTCGACCATCAATTAGTGTGGTAAAAGGGATGCATATTGTACCCTGAAGTTACTAACAATGTACCTTCATGTAATGAGATAGAGCTCATGGAGGCATTGGTCATTTACTAAGAGGTCCTTCACCCTTTTGAGTTGTGATTTCTAGATATCCAACCACTAGTAGATGGTATTAGCTTCAAATGTAGGCCTACACTGATTATCAAACCCACTCGATTAATTTTGGCTTGTTCTATCTAGCATGTCTTCTTATTCTTACCTATGCATATCCTAGTTCATCCAATCATTGTCATCTACATGTTATTTTTGAAATATTTAGTCCCTTTTCCATTAATCTAGTTGTTCAAGTGAATCCACTTTGTTCTTGAGTGAATTTTCCTCTTGATAAGAAAATCTTCTAGCTTTCCAGCCTTGTGTATAATTCATCTAGTTTGTTAGGCTAATCAACTCTATTCTTGAGAAAATCCACCTCTTGATAGGAAAATCTGAGTCATGTTTTAAAATCCTATATAAAGCCCCTTCTCTAGTATGTTGGGTGAATATGCTCTATTCTTGAGTGAATTTTCCCCCTCATAGGTGAATCTACCTTGTCTTGGTTTGGTTCAAGCATAAAAAATTCAAAAGTGTATTTAAGAGAAAGTTCTTTGCTCTCAAGTGAACTCGATTTCACATAGGTGAATCTTCCAGGTATCAATAGGTGAATACATGTTGTGTCAAAATCATCTACTATCATATTAGCTAAAATTGTGATAAAATTCTTAAGCAAATCCATGATCTGCTTAGGTGAATCTGCATTATTTTAAGTGAATTCACATCAAGGTGAATCTGTGACATGCTTAAGAAAATATGCCTTGTGTTAGGTGAATATTCTCTCCATTAAAATCTAGAGATAAAATACTTCACACCATAGATAAACAACATTCTATTGAGTCTAAAATCATAAAAAAAAAAATTCCACTTCATATTCAACCCAAAATGACCATTTTCATCACATCAACCACCATCAATTTATCCAAATCATCATCCCCTTTGAACAAGGATTCAATTAAATATAAATAATTGACATCTATACTACCTAGCATCATATATCCAACCTCAAAAACTCAATTGAGATCTTAAATCGTAAACCAACCATCCATCGTGACGCTTTCTTGAGAACTTAGCCTATCCCAATTTAGTAATCCATCATTCGAACTATTTCACCTTAGGCCAGATGTATATATTTTTGTCAACACCATCTCTTTCTTGATAAATTATCCTATCTCAAGTAGGAAATCCACTTAATCAAACTTTGACATAGGATCACAACAATAGTCAAGAGGATATAATCAACCATCCATCCAACAAACACCTCATTAGTTTAACTACACCCCTAAACTTAGGAGGAACTCCATCAAGAATTTCATCCAACCTCTCACATTCACATAGTTCATCTTCATCCCAAGCTTCAGTAAATCCATATCTAAGATATTTTGATATCAAAACAAATATTAAGATCCATCCTTACATGTTAGATTCTAATCCATTCCATTTACCTTCTAATCATCTATTCTCATTTATTTCATTGCTTCCCATCCAATCCAATAGCATGAATCCTTATCCTCCATCAACAAGATCAAAACTAGTAATCAAGAAAAACCCCAATCACATTGATAATGATAAATTCTTATTGATCAAGACAAGTATGAAGTTAATCCACCTTATTTCAATGATGATGAAATAATTTTTGATCAAGAGGAGTATGAATTTGATCCCCTTGATGCCATCATCTCTAACAAGATTTCCCCAAGCATCCATTACTCACCTTTACCTTATAACCAAGAAATAACTAGCACAACCTACCCCATTGCACCTCCATGCATATCTAGTGGTCATCCTTGTGCTAAATTTGATAAGGGAACTATATTTTAACCTCCATTTATATCTCCCTCTTATCTCTCATCCACATATCCCCCTCATCCAATATTTGTACCTCCATCTTCTCCTTTAGTCATATCCCAACCTCCATCTTTGAACAACTACACTATCACCTATATCCCCAATCCAAATACATTATCCCATTATTTCCAAACCCTATTAGGGTTGGAAAATAGATAGCTAACAGTTAAATGCAGATTTGATCAATAAAACAGAGAAATAAAACATATATAAAATTATAGTAGAAACAAGACAACACAAAATTTAATGTGGTTCAACCAATCTGGGTTACATCCACAAAACCACAACCATCCAATGATTTTATTATCTAGTGTAAAACATATTACAATCTCGCTAATAATTCCCTACTACAACCCCCATCCAAACCGCTTATAACAAGCTTTTAGAAGCTTCCAGAATTAAGGTTTTACAAAGTCGGTTTTTTTCTTTTTCGATGATGATGTGATTTTTTTTTCTTAGGGGTTGCCACCCCAAACCCTCACTTTTTGGGGGCTGCTGCCCCTGAACCCCCGCCCGAGGCTCGGCCCGGCCCCAGACCCCAACGAGGATACATGAAGAGTGTACAATATAGCATGATTAGTTGCCACATATCAACAATCTCCCACTTGGAGATTGATCAGGCTCCACACCAACACAATCTCCCACTTGGAGACTAATGCTGGATGACACTGTTGCACTTACAACTCCCATTGGAAATAAGCACCTCATACTCTGTTGCTCTGTTATACTTGAATTCAAACATGAAGGCCAATCAAAGCTAAAGAGGAGCCCAACTTCTCCCTTGTCACCGCCTTTGTAAACATATCCGCTGGATTGGAATCTATATGTATCTTTTCCAGCTTGACCTGTCCATCCTCCAACAATGACCAAATGAAATGATATCTCAACTGTATGTGTTTGGTTTTAGAGTGCAAGGCATAATTCTTTGCAATATGTATAACACTTTGGCTATCTGTAAACAAGTAATTTTTAGTTTGTTGTTTTCCCAACTCTTCCATGAAAAGTTGCAGCTATATCATCTCCAACATACTCTTACTCTGTGGTGCATAAAGCAACCACCTTTTGCAACTGAGAAATCCAACTCACTGCTGTCCCACCAACTATAAATACATAACCTGTGGTACTCTGCCTGGTATCTATATCCCTTGCTAAATCTAAGTCAACATAGCCTTTTAAATCAGTATTATCTAGCCTCCAAAACATAAACATTTATTGGATGTACCTCTTGAATACCTAAGAATCCATTTTATCGCATTCCAATGCTCAACTCTAGGATGACTCATATACCTGCTAACAACTCCTACAACATGTGCAATATCTGGTCTCATGCATACCATGGCATACATGAAACTGCTTATAGCTGAAGCATATGGTACTTTGGACATTTTTTCTTCCTCCTCTTGTGTCTTTGGACACATATCCTTAGTCAATTTAACATGACTGGGTAAAGGTGTGCTGACAAATTTTTCATTCTCCATATGAAATCTTTGTAACACTTTTTCAACATAATCAGCTTGAGATAAAAACAATTTAAATTATTTTTCCTATCTCTTGTAATCTTCATACCAAGGATTTGCTTTGCTGCCCCCAAATCCTTCATAGCAAATGCATTTGCTAACTGCTGTTTTAACTCCCATATGTGATCCATGTTAGACCCCGCTACAAGCATATTATCAACATATAAATATAAGATAATGTAGCTATCATCATCTAACCTCTTAAAATAAACACAATGGTCTGAATTACACCGATTGTAGCCTTACTTAGCCATAAAACTATCAAATTTGATATACCATTGTCGAGGTGCAAGTGCTTCAAGCCATATAAAATTTTCTTCAATCTGCACACCAATTTCTCTTGACCTTTGATCTCAAATCCTTGTGGTTATTCCATGTATATTTTCTCTTACAAATCACCATAGAGAAAGGCTGTTGTAACATCAAGCTATTCTAAATGCAAATCTTCAGTAGCCACAATACTTAAAACAATACGAATAGAAGTCATTTTAATAACTGGAGAAGATATTTCATCAAAATCAATACCCTTTTTCTGTGCAAATCCCTTTACAACTAATCTGGCTTTAAATATTTTCTTACCTTCATCCTCCTCTTTCAACCTATAAACCCATTTGTTTGGTAAAGCCTTTTTACTTGCAGGCAACTTGCATAATTCCCAAGTATGATTTTTCAGCAAGGAGTCCATTTCTTCTTCCATTTCATGCTCCCAATGAACCTTGGTATCCACCTTCATTGCTTCATCATAACATTCTGGTTCACTAGCATCAGTTAATAAAATAGATTACAAAGAGGGAGAAAATATTTTTGGAGGTCTACTTATCCTTGAAGATCATGTAACATTCATTGGAGTTTGTGGTATTTGTTGTTGTTGTTGTTGTAGAGCATGAGAAACCATTGGAACATCATTGTTTGGTGTATCATCCAACACTAGACAATCATTTTCTTTCTTCTCATGCTGTTGCAACTGATCTTTGTACAACTCTTTCTCATTAAATATGACATCCCTGCTTCTCACAATTTTTTGATTTTCAAAATCCCAAAGTCTATAACCAAATTCATCAATGCCATATCCAAAAAATATACATTTATTTGATTTGGTATCAAGCTTGGTTCTATTTTCATAATCTACATGTGCAAATGCTTCACAACCGAAGGTGTTGAGAAAATAATAACTCACCTTCTTACCTGTCCATGCTTCCTCTAGAATACCAGAACCCAAAGGATTAGAGGGACCTCTATTGATTAAATAAACAACAGTGTTTACAACCTCTGCCCACATGTTTAAAGATATCCCAACATGCAATCTCATAGTTCGTGCACGCTCCATTATTGTTCTGTTCACACTCTCAACCACTCCATTTTCCTATGGAGTCCTTGGAACTATTTTCTACCTACGAATACCATTAGAGGAAAAACAGTCTTCAAAATCTCTACTGCAATACTCACCACCATTATCAGATCTGAGACATTTTAACTTTTTACCTGTCTCATTCTCAACCAAGCTTCTCCATTTTTTAAAAGTTTCAAATAGATCAGATTTCTACCTAAGGAAATAAATCCATACCTTCCTAGTTACATCATCAATGAATGTAACATAATATTGAGAGCCACTGAGAGAAGATACCTGAGCTGGTCCTGATACATCCGTATGCACAAGCTCCAATTTCTCATCTTTCTTTTGCTTCCCATCCTTGAGAAAACTAACTCTCTTTTGTTTTCCATACACACAACTTTCATAGAAATCCATATTAACACATTTCATACCTAGTAAAACATTCTTTGAATGAAGTACTTTCATACCTTTTTCACTCATATGCCCAAGTCTATTATACCACAGTGTTGATTCAAAATCCATAGCAACAGTTTGATTTTCTGCCTATTGAATTGCAACAACTGTTCCTAAACATTGATTTTTATTTGCAATAGCTAAAATAGAAGGAACAATATGACTTGTACATAGATATAAGGTGCCTACTTTCACACCTTTTGCTACCACTAAGGCACCTTTTGTAACCTTCCAATTTTTATCACTAAATGTAACAACACAACCCTCATCATCTAGTTTCCTTGTTGAAATTAAATTTCTTCTTAACTTTGGAACACGCCTTACCTCATGTAGTAGCCAATGATTCCCATTCTGCAACTTAATCTTGATTCTTCCCTTTCCAACAATCTTATAGGGTTTGTTATCTCCCAAATAAACTAGCCCAAAATCCCCTTGGACATAATGAAGAAAATAAATTCTATGGGGCGCAACATAAAATGAAGCCCCTGAATCTAACACCCAAGAATCATCAACATTATCAAGGGAAAGAATCAACCATCCTCATCAGATTTATTACTTACCACATTTGCCTCTTTATTGCTTTCCTTTTTGTCTCCTTCATTTTTCTGAGACCAACAATCTTTCTTTAAATGACCCGGCTTACCATAGTACCAATAGTCCCTCTTGTCTCTAGATTGGGACCTTTTGTCCTTTGATTTTCCTCGTGACTTCCCATGACTTCCAGAATTGTTTCCTCTCTCCTTTGTCCTTCCCTTTCTTTTTGCATTCAAAACACTACTTGATGTGGATGTTCCACCTGAGCTTTTCCTACGAAATTCCTTGCTCAAAATAACACCAACAACATCATCAAATTTCAATGTATTCGAATTAGAAACAAAATTGCTAAAAGCCATTACCAAGCTATTCCAACTCTCAAGCAAACAACATAGAATCAAAAGAGCCCTAACTTCATCAAAGTTTAAATTTACAGAAGTTAATTGACTGGTAATCGTATTAAACTCATTTAAATGATCAACAACTGACCCACCTACCATTTTCATATTAAATAAACACTTCATAAGAAATACCTTATTTGAAGTGGAAGGCTTTTCATATAACTTCTCTAGGGTTTCCATTAACTCTTGAGTTTTCTTTGCTGTTGTAATATTAAATGCCACTGATTGTGCCAAGCATAAATGAATGGATCCCCGTGCCTTTCTATCCAGAAGATTCCATTCCTCATCACTCATTGTTACCATTTTCTTGCCTATTCCTTCCAATGGCCTCCATAAATCCTTCTGATAGAGATAATCCTCCATCCGTATCTTTCATAACTGATAGTTCTTCCCATTGAATTTATCTACCTTCAATTTACCCTTGTTTTCCATTGCTCCCACTTAATCGTGAGACTCCCACTCAACAGTGAGACCTTCTTACAGAGGATAACTAAAAACAACCCGCTCTGATACCACTTGTTAGGGTTAAAAAACAAATATCTAATAGTTAAATGTAGATTTGATCAATAAAACAGAGAAATAAAACACACATAAAATTATAGTAGAAACAAAACAACATAGAGAATTTAATGTGGTTCACCCAATCTGGGCTACATCCACAAAACCACAGCCATCTAATGATTTTATTATCTAGTATAAAACATATTACAATCTCGCTAATAATTCCCTATTGCAACCCCCATCCAAACCACTTATAACAAGCTTTCTAGAAGGTTCCAGAATTAAGGTTTTACAAAGTCAATTTTTTTTTTCGGTAATGACACAATTTTTTTTTCTTGGGGGCTACTACCCCCAAACCTCCACCTTTCGGGGGCTATCACCCCTGAACCCCCGCTCGGGGCTTGGCCTGGCCCCGAACCCTAGTGAGGATACATGAAGAGTGTACAGTATAGCATGATCAGTCGCCACATATCAACAATCTCCCACTTGGAGACTGATCAAGGTCCACACCAACACAAACCCATCTTTCAATCCATAATCCCAATCCTCCATCTAATCCTAATCCCCCATCTAATATCAATCCTGGGTGAAGCCACAATAGTGGTTTATAATTTGATGGAGGAAGGAAAATTGAGAAAAAGGACCCCATGGCAAAAAAATTGGTTTTAGGGGGTTCGAATGAACCTACAAGTTCGACTGAACCCAAAAGGGGTTCGCTCGAATAAGGGTTTGAGCAAACCCATTAATTACTGGTCCCACATTTACCACCCAAAAAAACAAAAGGAAATGCATATTGAAGGGTGGTTCACTCGAACCAGGGTTCGAGCGAACCCTGATTCGTGTGAAGCCCCCTTATTCCTCATTCTCCCCCTGAAACACAAAAAGACCTAAATTTTTAAGCTTCGAAGCTCTGGTTGAGGATGAAAATGGATGAGTCTTCACAAACCCAATTGGAATCAATTAGTTCTCGAAATGAGCTATCAAACGAATATAATTTTAATATGTTTTGGTTTTATTATGTATTTTTTTAGTTTTATTAAACATAGGTTTTTCATCGAAAATGAAGGTCTTTGTTCTGCACATGTGGAAAAATAGTAGAGTATCAATTTTTTTTTTGAAAAATATGATTGCACTAGATATTGAAGTCCTTGATCTAACAAAAAAATAAAATTGAATTTTGATATATTCAAAAAAGTTATGCGTTATACGGTCGCGCTATGTCTGAATTGTAATTGGTTTGACTTCAAACTCGATTAAAGAAAAAATATTCAATTAAAAACTATCTAACCAAGTGGAAGCACTAGATATCGGAGTTACAAATCTAAATTCGAAAGAATTAGAGTTTTATGCTTCATGGAAAAAAAATTATGCGTTATACGGTGTGCGTCACTTTTTAAAAATGTTTTTTGAAAAAAAACTAGTTTTCGTGGGAGATGGAAAATAAAGTTCACTCTAATTCCAAAAATTTTGAAAAAAATATTTTTTAGAATCTACAGAAAAAATGTGATGAGACTCTAGTTTGCATCATCTTCAAATTCCTCACGGTTTAGCAGCTATAGGTGCCTAAATGTGAAGATTTAGCTAAAAATAATAATTTCAGTGTCCATTTTGGCCAAAAATTGTAAACCACTATTGTGGGATCACCCTCCTGCAATCCATAATCCTAATCTCACCACTTCACATCCCTACCATACCACCCAACCATAATCTTCATCTTATCTTAGTTCCTTCCCATTCTTTCCATCTAATCCCAATCCTCCAATCCATAACCCTAATCCTCCATTTAAGCCTAAACCATTTACAATTTTCACTTTGTAATTCCTCTAAGAACCTCTAATAAAAGAACCATCACAAAATCGACATCCTAAAATTGTGGAGTTATGTCACCCCACTCAATCATCTAAGGTCATTGAAACCATCCCACACCTAGAATTCCTCTTCCACCTCCTAACACCATCCAAACTATCAAAATAATCCAACCCATTGAAACCATCCAACTCCAATCCTTATCTCCTACTCCTAGCATATTCCAATCCCAATCTCATGAACCTTATGAATCCTCCATTCCTCCATCCAACACTCCTCTACCATCACACCATATACACAAGTTCTACCCTACCAAGAGGTTGATCCAAAGCATACTGATATATCTCCCCATCCAAATAAAGATCTTACCATCTCACATAATCCCTCTCATGATCCTTTATCATGCCCCTGTGCATCTAAATCAAGATCCTACCATCTCATCTAATCCCTCTCACAATCCTTTATCATCCCCCCATCTAAATCTAGATCCTACCACCCCATATAATCCCTCTCATGATCAATTATGATCCCCTCATTCAAATCAAGATCATACCATACCATCTAATCCATCTCATGATCCTTTATCACCCCCTAACCACAACATCCCAACACCATCACCTTATCCTTTTAGTCATCTTACCTTCACCCATGGTGGCTCTCTTACAATAGAAGAAAAATTCATATCCACCACCTATCCTCCCCCATATAATAATGGACTCATGTCCTACTTCCAAAATAACAAGCATCCTACTATAAACCAAATTATTAAGAACATGAACTATCAAGACAAATGTTTAGTCCTTCATGAGAAAGGCATCATAGAACCCATGCATATCAAATAAAATCCTTGATTGCAAGGGCTTGGATACACATTCCAAGGCTCACAATCCAATATTTTCGGTACAACCTTTGTGAAACCTAAGTGGGCATCTCCTAAAACAAAAATATGCACTTCCCATCATTCCTCTAAACCATTTGTTGCCATCTCCCCTCCTCCATCATACAAACATAAAAAAATATTGTTTTCCCTCCATCCTCTAAACCCATTTTAGTCCCCTATGTCCCACAATCCACCATCACATATCCTCCATCTACTAAATCCATTTTGGGACCTTATATCATAAGATCCTATCCCCTATCTCATTTCATTCCTTCCCTCACCCACCAATCACCTATCCCAATCACCCATCAAAAACACCTCACTCCCACAATCCCCAATCAGGATCAACAAAATCACAACTCTACGATCATTAAAAATTCCCCCCCATTACTCCATTCATATTCTATCCACATCATCCATCTCCTCACACTCCTACCATTGCTATTGGATGAAACAATATAAATTCATATAGCCAAACATCCACATGAATTTAAAGATTAGCATGTCCCCTCAAAAAGATATGATGAAACAAAAAAAATCTAATCCAAAAGTGCAATCCATCCCAAAGTCCATAAATTCCCACCAATGCAAAAGTAAAAAATCAAAACCATGTGGACACCAAATCAAAAATATGTAATACATTAACATGCAAAATCCAAAATGGAATTCTATGTTGCTAATCCAAAAGCATATCCTAAAGCCATTTTGTGACCCTACATCCCAAAATTCACTATCCTAACTCCTCCATCATCCCCATATCCTTCATCCATTCATTCAACATCCATCATCAAAATATGTGCCAATATTGGTCCTGACAATATTTTCCCATCACACTCCCCTCTCATCCTTCCATCCATACACTTTTCAATAAACCATCCATTATCCCATGTATATCTCCCCTATCAAATCCATTTAATCCACACCCTTGCATAATACATATACCCTAATAAGGTTGTACCAATATCCACCAGTCACTTCAAAAATGATCCCCTATTACCTCACATGGAACTAGACACTTAAGTCCTTCCTCCATCTCTTCACCATTCTATCTGACAAATCCATTTATCCACATTCCTTTCCTTATCTACCTCCATCTATACTAAATCCAAATATCCAAAAATCCAAAAAATTCAAAAATTTAGAATACATAAATAAATAAAATCTAAAAAATTAAATAAAGTGAAAAATCCATCCAATGGTGAAAATTATGGCAAGCAAGAACCTTGGGTAAGTAACATGATGAAAACTTGGAAAACATGTGTCATGTGTAAATCCCCCATCCATTTTATTTCCATAATTGAGGGAAATTTCCTTCTAAACATCCTCATCCTCCATCGCTTTCATCCAACCTACATTACCTATCCTACCCATCATCCTATCCATTCCAACCCCTCCATCCTCCTTGTGATCTTGATAAACACTGGGTTAACTATACATACATGCTTTGGAAACCTCTTGACATATATTCCCTCGTTACACACCATACCACCATCCTCCTATCCTACTATCCTCCCTCCCCTCCAATCCATCCATCTTGTCCACCCATAATATCTTATATCCTTCCATCTAACCTTCATGTCTCTTACCTCTCATCCTCCCATCACCCATCCTATCATGAGCATCTTATTGCCTAATCATACATAACCTATCTAGAGTGGGGAATCTTATTTATTTGCATCATAGTCCTTTGAGATTGTTCCAACAAGGCCCATGTAGTGATAGAATTTAGAGAGATAGATTGATATAGCGGGTATAGGTGTCATTTCCTAGGTTATATGGAAATAGTTTGCACACTACATCTTCATGCACAACTTGGGCTCTTCTCAATACATCCTTGAAAACTTTGATATGATCTTTAGTTTTTCTATTAAGATTATTGACATTGTGTTTTGAGCATCTTTTGTCAAGATTCTTTAGTGGGTCATTGTAATGGGAAAATTTTATTGGGGAATCATGTTATCCAAACTAGGCCATTGTGATAGGATTTTTATCTCAAGAGGCTACACCTACTATATTAGTGTGAATATTTCTTAATTGTCTCTTAATTATTATTCTCTAGTGTTGATCGAGATGTAACAATATAAAGCTTGAATCAATGGATCTAAGTTGGGGTGAGAATTCTTCTAGACTCTAGCTTAAGTTACCCTCCTCCTTCAAGCACCAATCTATTGGTGAGTGCTTTGACACATTCACCAACTTAGATAAAATATGAGAGAATCTCACCTCTCCTCAAATAAAATCAAGTTTCAAGATGGAAAATGACCACCCTAAGGTTCTTGACGGCTAGCTTTTGTCCTATAAAATGTCTTAGTTGTCATTGTGTTTTATTGGTAACACAAGTTGATTCTCCGCCTTCCAAAGTGTGTTGTTAGTCAAAGAGTTGATCGTTGCCGAAGAAAGAAAGCAAAGGTGTGGTGACAAATTCCATACGCCATTACCGACTGCCCACGGTTAAATCGCCTTCATTTGAAATGAAACGCCTCAAACATTCCAAATGACAGTTGCTGGCATGCCGTGCCATTCCTCTCCTGCCCAGCACCTACGCCTTTGTCTCCACTGTCCTTACAAATCTCATAAATGCCAAGCTTCAATTTGACTAACGTACTTAATTGATTGGTTATAATACGAGGATAACAAATAATATACTATTTAATTAATTATGAAAATATAGAAATAAGGATGCTAATAGAATTGTTTCTATTTGTTTGGGAGTTATAAAGGAGAAATCTATAATAAAGATACCATCGTATATAATATCTAACAATATTCAATTTAAAAAATGTTAATAATATTTTAATGTTTTAGATTTTTTTGAGATTAGATTGTATACAAGGATAATAGTAACTTCATTTTTGTTTTCTACATATTACATATCTCTTAAATTTATAACAATAATTCTCAATAGATCATTTTCAAAAGTTTTGAGAAAATATTTTCCTACACAACAAGAACATTGTCATCCCACATTCTAATTAACACTCCAAATTTAGAGGAAGATTCAAATGTCAAATCATCAGTTTACATTAATTTTACTCCCCTCTCCCAAAAAATATTTTTTTTGTCTTTCATGTCCTTAGGTATACATGACTACAAGTTGTGGAGGATTAATGAATCTTTGGATAAACAAAATTATTACTAATACAATATAGTGGCTTACCAGGTCTACTCACAATATGCTCTTACATTATCTTTACAAGGATCTTGGAGATTAGACATTGGAGAACATAGTGGGGCATTAACCAATTTTAGCCCTTTTGTTCTGTAATAGTGGTTTAGGCTAGAAACCCTATGTTTAGGAGTTTTAATATCCTTAAATAGTTATTGATTTTAGTTAAGCATGATGAACCAGTGTATGAAGTGAAGTAGGATTCAACTCATCAATACATGTCCTAAACAACATCTATACATTACCTTTAGCTTCCATGTACCTATGGGTATATCAAAAACCCTATAGGTTTAAATAAAGTCTCATCATAAGAAATAATTGCAATGCAATGGTTAGCACATAGTAGGTCTATACATATATGTTACCCTCTTTCTACCTTAGAGATGAGATAATGACAATATAGGACAATGGAATCCTTTGTAGTTAAAGCTTTAAAATATTGATCCAATCCATTGTCTATTTATTTGACAGTATATCAAAGACCTTGCAAACTAGACACACTTTAGCCTAGGAAGTTATTTTTTAAACCCTATTTGCAAACAAACTTAAGCATATTTTGATAAAGACTAGTAGATTTGGGCAATTCTACATAGATTTGAGTAGTTTTCATGTATCTAATCTTATAATGAAAATTGTTAAGAGGAGACACATAGGTTACTATGTTAAGTATCATACTATTACTAAATATATAAAATCTATATAATATATTGATTTATCTATGCTCTCGTTCATTGATTTTAACATTTTAATGCTTGGATTTATAAAATATTTTTCCCATTATAACTACATATGTAACCTCCATACAAGAAACTACTAAAAACAATATCATTCGCTAAAGAAAATTTATTTCAAACATATATTCCAAATTTTATTTAATGTGGAAGACCTACTAAATATGCTAACTAATGATATAATATTTGAACATTCCCCTTATTACATCAATCCAAATAAAGGCTAAAATATTGCATCACCTAAACACATCAACCCATTTGAAATATAATGAAGGAATAAATAAAAATTCAAATGTATATATATATAGATATATATTTTGAACCTTTGTTGACTTTCCATCTAATTGGGATTTGAACAAATATATTTATAAAAATTTAAAAAATTCAGACATATACATTAATTTGAATTTATTTCTTATAGTGAATGAATATATCAATGTATCTTCATATTTTTTTTATGTTATTAATTTATTTAAAAATTTGTACTATCATGCCCATTGCACATTGAGGTCAATTTATCATATCTATCCCATATAAATTAGAGTAAAATAAATTAATTTCATAAAATATTAGTACCTTATAGGTTAAATTTACAGTAAAAATTATAAATTTCATAATAATTGATACCTAGATGTTAATCATGAAACTAGAGAGAAATGAAAAGGAATATCACATCATGAGGGGACATATGATATACATCATTTTCATGTTATAATACTTGGGTAAGTATTAGGAGCTTTCAAGCTATGCTAAAAGGGTTATGTGACTTATGAAATACCCTTCAAATTTTGGTAAACATAGTGGAATTAGAGTGGTTCAAAGGTGAATATATATAAATAATAAAAATAAATGATTCAAACATGCAAGATTGTATGAAATCCATAAATCCTTGTGTAACACAAAATTCAAATATCTTTTTCTATGTATGAGCATTGCACGCCTTTTTATTTTAACATCCTTGAATATAAATATGTAAAGAATCCAACAAAACCTTAATAAATATATATTCAATGAAGCACAAGTGTGAATTGGAAGTCAACACTAATCAAATTTAAAAATAAGGTGTAATAATAAAAAAAATTATAAATTAGAAAAACACTAACGAGTGAAACTATAGTGAGAAAATGAGGTCATGCAAGTAAATTGATCGTTCAATAAAAATGTGAGGGAATAAGATGGACATTTCAAATAATTCTAGGCTAACTAAATAAATGCAATCAATAATTAAATAATTAATTGATATTAAATCATGGAGTTGAGTTGGGATTTGCTAAACTAAATTGTAATTTTAGAAATTAAATTGAAAAGGGATAGGACACTTTAGTTTGAGAACAGTAATGAAGAATGATAGTAATGTTGTGTTGCACTAATGTTTAGAAAATCACATGTTTCATATGGTCAGTGTCAGAATTAGAAGAAGCTCAAAATTTCCCATTAGTCAATTTTGAGTGGCTAAGCGTTGATTTTAGGCAACATGAATTTGTCCTCTAATGTATATATTTGGTCTAGTTGATAGTAGACTTCTACAACTTGATTTATTATAACCTATGATATCTACTAATGAGTAAGGATGGTGGTATTTAAAAGTATCTTTTTAGGAGGTTGTCAAATTTTTCCTCTAGTGCACAAATTTGATCTAATCAATAGAAAAATTCTATAAATTGATTCATAATAACCTACGATATCTACTAATGAGTAAGAATGGTGGTATTTAAAGGTACCTTTTGATGAGGTTGTCAGATCACTAGAGTAAAGTTCTCCTAGGTCAACCCCCTATCAAACTAACATTAGAGCTCTAAGTGAATAATCAAAGACAATACTCTTAAGCATGCAAATGACCTATACGATTCTAATGTGAATGATTATTCCTTTTCAGCTCCAAATTAAAATGTTCTTAGAATGGTTGCTCCTTGTAATTCTCTTGATTTCCTAAAGTTCACTAATTGCACAAATATATATTTTTTTAAAATGTTGAGACAACAATAATTTGGACAAACATGTGCCCAATAGACTCAATAGCTTAGTGAAAATAACCATAAAAATTAAAATTAAAATTTAAAATTTTTAAATTTTGAAATCAATCCCAAACTCCTTAAGGATTATTTTAACTAAGGTTTTAAATTTCCCTACACTCCTTTCATTTTTAATAAAATATTTTCCTTAATTAAAATATTATGTACTTTCGCTTTTTTATTTTTTTTAAAACATTATATTTTTTCCTTTCTAAAACAAGATTTCTCTCTTCAAACTGCATTTATAATAATTAATTAGAAAGAAAGATTTTCAATCCGTTCGTGAGAATTCAACTATATGAATAGTAATTGTTTCAAAATCACACACATTGATTATCAGTTTGCTATACACTATCAAAAGTTACTCGAAAAAAAAAAAATTTATCCATACTCCATTTCAACAAACTGATTATCAGTTTGCTATATAGTCCTGACATACATATATACATATATGCTATAGGAGTTCATACTGGATAGGCGCTACCTGGATCCTGTGTCCTGTTAATATTGTCACAGTGTGATCGTAGTGATGGTCTGTTTTAAGGTTTTGTTGGCTCTCATTTCAGTTGTGGCAATGACTGTAAAGGCAACAGCCATCCCACTGGATGCGGAGTCACTTTTAGCTCTGAAACAGAGCTTCGATGCCTTTCCTCTCGACGACTGGAGAGACGGAAACCTCTCCAACTTCTGTAATTGGACGGGCGTCACCTGTGACCACTCCAATCAGAGCGTAATCGCTCTCAATCTCCAAAACAAGGCGATCTTTGGCTCATTACCAGTTAACTTCCCCAGCTTTAGCCACCTCACTACACTGAATCTTTCCTCCAATTTTATAACCGGTCGAATTCCATCCTCTGCCTTCGCGTCATGTTCTGCTCTAGCTTTTCTTTCTCTGGACCACAACAATCTCACCGGCCCACTTCCGTTATCTATCTCCAACTGTACCGCTCTTGAAATCCTCGACCTGTCTTTTAACAGGCTTACCGGCCCCGTACCTTCCAGCCTTTCTAAGCTATCCAAGCTAAAGAAGATCATCTTCCCCAATAACAATTTCACAGGCCCAATTCCTGAATCTTTGTCAAACTGTACCAATCTGGTATCGCTGGATTTATGTTTTAACTGTTTAATCAACGGAACCATACCTGCAGAGCTCGGCCTTCTCACCAGACTGGAAAATCTGTGTCTAAGCGGTAACCGTCTCACCGGTCCGGTACCCGCAGCCGTCATCTCCAATCTGACTCAGCTCCGGCTATTGGCGGTGGGCCATAACGGTATGAGCGGTCCAATTCCTTCATTTCTAGGCCAAATGCCCTTCCTGGAACAGCTATGGATGGGAGGAAGCCTATACGAAGGGACCATTCCTCCTCCTCTCGGGAACATATCGTCTCTCACCGTTTTAGCCATCTACAGGAATTCCCTCACGGGTGATATTCCTAAATCATTGGGTCAACTTTCCCGCCTGACCGCATTGAGCATCTCGCATAATTATCTGACAGGCTCTCTTCCGGCTGAGCTGGGGAATCTGACAAATGTACAAATTGCACGAGTGTGTTTTAATTCATTAAGCGGAAGTATTCCGATCGAGTTTGGCCGACTAAAATCTCTTCAACAATTTGAAGCGCAGTACAATAATTTCAGCGGAAGGATTCCAGCAGAGATGAGCAACTGTTCGGCCTTGGGACTTCTCAGACTGCAGGGCAATCAGCTAAGCGGGGGCATACCTCCACAACTGGGTCGCTTACGCTTCCTAGCGGAACTACATCTGGAGCAAAATCAATTGTCGGGAACGATTCCGGGATCCCTTTCAAACTGTACCAATCTTCAGGATCTCTCCCTCGGCTACAATCTGCTACACGGTAGCATTCCTCCCACTATTGCAAGCCTGCGAAATATAGTTCGTTCATTTTCAATGCCCCATAATCGGCTTGAGGGAAAAATTCCGGCAGAAATAGGGGGCATGATGTCTGTTACTGTAATAGACCTGGCTGGCAATTATTTAGGCGGTGAAATCCCAGAGAGCCTTGGAAATTGCGTGGAGCTGCTGCAACTGAACCTTTCAAACAATCAGTTGAGTGGTCAAATTCCGCGAGACTTGGGCTCACTTATTACTCTTACGGACTTAGATCTCTCTCTAAACAATTTATCTGGTCCCATACCAAGTTACCTTGGCCACATGGCAACTCTCCTTTTTCTGAATCTTTCTTATAACCATCTGTCTGGTCCTATTCCCAGCCGGGGTGTGTTCAGAAATCGGTCAGCCAGCGCTTTCATTGGGAATTCTGATCTGTGCAGTCCTCCAGAATGTCCGAAATCGTCAGCTCAATCCTCCAGCGGCCTGTCAAACCGATCCAAGTTCCTTATTATCGTGGGGTCGTTTTCTTTTGGAGCTTTTGTTCTGACAGCCATGGTGTACATGTATGTTCACAGGAGAAAAGAGTGCAACGATCAGTACCTAGGACAGAGGGATTTGTTTGTAGAGCGAGAAATAGTCAAATTAAATCACAACGAGCTGTTCCATGCGACTACAGGGTTTAGCAATACAAACATAATTGGCTCCGGCAGAATGGCAACCGTGTATAGCGGGATGCTAAATATACGCGGCAGGGAACAAACTGTAGCTGTGAAGAGATTCAAAGAGGCAATCGCCGGCAGCGTCGCAGTGACTGAGAGCCTGATTGCGGAAATTCGAGTACTGGCCATGACAAGACACCGTAACTTAGTTCGCTTGTTGGGCTATTGTTGGGGTTCAGGGGCCATGGCTTTGGTTATGGAGATGATGCCCAATCGAACCTTGGCTTCCCATATTCAAGAAAAGACACTCACCTGGAGCATGTGCTTGAGAATCGCACGTGGCGTGGCTCAGGCATTGAAGTACCTTCATCATGAATGCTCGCCCCCAGTTTTACACTGCGATTTAAAACCGTTCAACATCTTGCTGGACATGGACTTCGAGCCCGCGATTGCCGATTTCGGGATTTCCAGAATCCTCAACTACGATGACACGAGTCACGGATTTAGCACCTCTAATTTGCAAGGATCCATCGGTTACATGCCACCAGGTAAGTGTGTCTTCGCCATAAGTATCTAACCCACTCAAGACATCTTGTGCAATGTATTTTTGTAAGACCATTTTTTATTGATCTATTTTCTTCAGAGTATGCTTTAAGTGGGAGGATGACAGCGAAAGGAGACGTGTACAGCTACGGAGTTGTCATTTTAGAAATGATATCAGGCCAAAATCCAACGTCCGAGATGTTTAGGGAGGATAACACATTTCCAGAGTGGGCACTGAGGAAATCCGTGGATGGCACACCATTTCAAGTAATTGCTACTCACTTGCATAAGCTTCAAGACGCCGCAGAAGACTGTGAGGAGCAAATGATTAATATGGTGCAGCTGGGATTGGCTTGCACCTCGCCGAGACCTGAAAATCGCCCGACAATGAATGAGGTCGTTAAAATTCTGGAGAGAATCTCTGACGACAAGACAACGACTAGGCTTGCTTCGGTCATTGAGCTCATACAATTAAGTTCCTAAGTTCATCATTTTGTTTCGCTAATCTCAATGCGTTTCATGTACTGTTTCGAGGTGGAGTTGTATTCACAGTCTACGTAAGAATAGCTAGTATTTCTATTGTTAGGAGGTATAAAACAACTGTTTCTTAGTGGGGGTATTCTCTTTGCAATATCCTAATAGTAATATTTATTTTGTAATTGAAAAGAGTAGTGTACTAATAGTGTTTAATGCCATGAGATTTCTACAATTTATAATGCTTACAATTTGCTGTTTCTAAATTTTGATTGTGTTTAAATTTTTGCAATAGTGTTTATTTCATTATATGTAATTGTAATAATATTAAAAAATAAAATATTATTTTCTATGAGTAAATAAATATACTTTACATTACGAGGGTGGATGGGTGAGCACCACCCCATCCCATGAGTGTTGATGTGGGTGGCCGGGGGGTTTGTGTGAGCGGGCTGTGGGTTGAGGTGGCAAATAGACCGAAGAACTTTCTAGACGATGTTAACTTCATTATTCTCTGCAGACATTTCGAGCTATGATGGTTCTTTAAGGATGATTGACAATTTGCATGAGTTGGAGGCTTAGCACATCTGCCTAAGCCTTTATTGCTGTTGGGTGGCATCATCCTATTCCTACAGATTGTGGTGGTTTGGTTTATGAGCCCTGTGTGTGCGATGAGCAAATTCATCCTCCTTGTCTCTGCAGAAGAATTGGAAATGGGTGGGATGGTGACGCCGGTGCAGCTGAAAAGCTCCAAATGGAAAATAGCTTTTGAAGGTCCCATATCCTCCCTTCGACTGCATTATCTCATCTGTCATCCAGATTATTTGATGTTCACCGCCATCAAATGCCTGGTTGGGAAAGCTTTCATGGAGGACGCCGAAGGATATCGTCTGGACTCAGACATCTCCTCACGGGTGTTGGTTGGTCTGCTCGACGTAGGGGTTTCAAAGATGGATGCGTGAGTGATCATGTGGGGCCTCTTCCGCAAGGACATGTTGGTCGATTTGGATAGAGCCTTGGTTGCAGCTCAACTTGGCAAAGGCATCCCTCATTCGTGGAACCTGCATCTCCTCGATGATCCAGACGCCTTGGTAAGATTCCATCCCTTCATTTTGGATGTTAATGGCTTGGCCCTCATGGAGTACAGATGTCTGGCCATGGAAGGTGCCGAGTTTCTAAAAAAAAAATTTCATCTGGTGCCTATTGAAGACTCGACTTGAAAGAGGGCATTCAAAATTTTTGCTCAACAAAATTTTTGGTGAATTGGGTCTGGTGGTTTTTTGGTTTAATGGTTCTAGGGTATAGTGACATGATGGGTTTTTCGAGCTTCTGATAGGCCAAGTAGGTTAAGTTTTTTGCTTGGAAGATGGTCTATGGTGGCTGCATCCACATTTTGTGAAATACGGTCGTAGGCTTAGTTTGGTGGCTCTCTAGTGAAGTCTGGTTGGTTGCCTAGTTCGGGCCAGAACAATGTATCTGTTTTTTGAAAATCAATACAATTACCCTACTTACTGATAAAAAAAAAAAAACTTTACATTACAATTATTATATAAAACTTAGTCGATGATTAATTTATCTATGAGAAGAAAAAAAAAAGTAAGAATATATAATATGATCTAAGATATATCTAAAAAAAGTTTAATACTAAATTTATAGAATTAAGGTAGTTACAAAAGCTTGGATGATATGTATCTAACATCTTAATAGTTTATGGTAATACAATCCGATTCTAATACTAATGAACTTTGTCATCCCCATCCGACTCCATCAAGCCAAGAAATTTTTTCAAGAATTCGATTCTCGTGGTAGCCTTCTAACATCTTTAGAGCAACGAAGTAGGTTAAGAGGTATAGACAAAAGACAACCAATTCACCATTTCGCCTTCAACTTAAATTTTGTTAAAGTTTGCAAGAGTGGGAACACCAATGCCATAATTAGAAATGTCCAAAATCTTATTAAAGACACCCATAAATTATTTATAATCAAACTTGAAACATTCCTGGGGCTAGATAACCACTGCCTCCATCAATGGTGGTTGCAAGATCTCCAATTTCAATGTACATTATTTAGATTTCCTGCATCTAAAACATATGACAAATTTGTTATCCACATTTTTTTAAAACCCTGATATTTTCATATGCTTATTTAAGTGCACATACAAAAACTTGGGCGCATCAACATGTACTATCCCTCAGTTTTTCAAGTTTTGATTTTGTTGGGGTTTAAAATTATATGGTTTAAAATCCAATGGTTTGAAATTTTATGTTTTGAAATTCTATGATTTGAAATTATTGAGGATTTTCTTATGCGTTGTTCCACTTAATTTGGAAAATACTGTTGCAAATGCCCTTATGTTTTGGATTCAATCCGCCCTTGCCCACCAATAAAAAAGGGATTTGAAAATTTACATTATTTTGAAGATTTGTTGATTTTGTGCTATCTTTGGGTCATGTTTAATGTGAATCAACACATATCTTTACCTATCAATTGAATGAGTGTTGTACAAAACATTTGTTATGATTGTATTTGGCATTGAGGAGGTCTGAATGATGTTGAAGTCCATGGGATGCAATTTTTCAAAGCTTTTTTATGTGGGATTGCCAATAGGAGAGGATTATTTCAAAGTTCACATATCTCACCTTTTTATGATGTTAGCTTTTATGTGCTTCACCTGCTTTAAATGTTCACAACATTTGGATATGTTGGTTATCTTTATTGACATTTCAAAATTAGATTTGGTTACTTTATGGATGTTTATCAGAAATTTTTATACCACATAATAAAGACTCACAACAAATTTGAGATTTGATCTACTGAAAAAGTATAGTCAACATTAGAGCCAAGCTAGACATGGAACATACAAATGCAATAACATCTATAGATTATTCAACATCAAGCTTTTAAAAGAAGATATGCAAACAAACACATTTGTTCCATTGATGCAAACAAAATTTTTCAACCCTCTCATGAAATTAAATCATATGAGACAATCACTAAATACTAACATGATTTCGATCTTATGTATTAGATGTTGCTTTTGAAGTGTATCAAATTATATCTTAATGAATTGATATTCTATGCACTTTTTAATCAATATTCATTGACTCATATTATTATGTTCAAAATCATATTAAATGTTTTATAAAATACAATCAACATTACTATTTCATTTCACCTTCTTTTGATGCAAGTACTACATATAGAACATAAAAAAAAAAAAACTGTAAGACAACAAAAATGTAAAGAAGGTCCTCATATCCCAGGAAGAAAACAACAAAACAAAAAGATTATTCCTTCGTGTCAAACTTTTAGTGAAGTCTTTGTTGCGTGTCAAAACGAAAGAATTAGTTTCCGACAATAAAATTCTGATATTTTGCCGTGTTAAGCCAGTGCAGCCAATGAGGTGGTGATAATAATAACGAAAAGTGGTCTAAACTAACACAGTACCCAAGACTCGCCACGCTTCTACGTCAATGGACCTCAATGAACCAAGATGAATTTTGTACAGATTTTACGAAACACATTTGACCGTATTTATTTATTGATTAAAAATCAGAATATAAGGTGTTTTTTATTTACAAGTAATTAATAAATACGGTCAAATGTGGATTCTGATAGTCGTCAACGGATTATTATTTGTTTATACTCTTTACATATTATATTTCTAAAATGGTATCTTATTTTTTTAAGTTAAATTTTAATTTTAATTATTTCATTAAGTATAATTTAAGAATCAGCATCTGCCGACTGTTTGAGAAAACTTCCCTATAAATAGAGAAGAAATTAGCCGACATTACAATTGACAAGGCAGTGAAGGCAATGGCTACAGGAAACAGAGTTCTGCTACTTCTGCTGGTTGCAGTTAGCGTGAGTTGTTTTTAAGGACGATAAGCTTTCTGTTTTCTACTTTTTAGTTGTTTAAGTTATTTAAATTTTAGTTTTTGAGCACTGATACATACCGTGGGCATGGCTTTCAGGCAATTATTAGGCTCGATGAGGTTAATGCCGTTAGCAACGTTGCGGAGTTACAGCGTCAACGGTGGCGAGAGAAGCTTCCGGAGGTTGGAATACCCGAAACCCTTGCGATTCGTCTGTCCCCTCTTTCTCTAACACAGCTACAGAATTTCGCTGCGGGGCTGAAGAAGATGGACGCTACTTCTTTCGATGCTCACGAATTCTGC
Organism: Sequoia sempervirens; assembly: GCA_007258455.2. Taxonomy (NCBI): domain Eukaryota; kingdom Viridiplantae; phylum Streptophyta; class Pinopsida; order Cupressales; family Cupressaceae; genus Sequoia; species Sequoia sempervirens. The sequence goes on from VDFB02038482.1 coordinate 75,247, forward strand.
CGCTCAGCCGATTTGATATGCCGTGAAGACATGCCTTTTATTGATCAAGTTGGTTCAAGTTTTCTGAAACCCCATGAGAAGGTTGGAAAGGTGGAGGAGCACGTGTTCTTCGACAAGGAGGAGCTGCGGGAGTCGGGAGAAATGATATTGCCGGATCTTAGCCCTTCCAAATATTTGACCTCATTTTTGCCCAGCGAGTTAGCAGAGATGATGCCGCCATTCTCTACTGCAAATGTTTCTCAAATTCTCAAGTTGTTGAATATCCCTAGCGAGTCGAATGTGTCCCGCACCATGTTGAGCACATTTGAGATGTGCGAAGAAAGGGTGGAAGGAGGAGAAGTGAAGAGGTGCAGCACCTCCATTGAGGGCATGGTGGAATTCGTGGTGTCTCTTTTGGGATCTGACGTGGAACTCCTTAGTGACCCGTCCATTGTGGGATCCGGTCAGCGGGTCAGGGTTACCAAAGCGAGTAAGAGGGAGAATATTAAACCGCCCGTAACATGTCACAACTTTGTGTTTCCTTACGGAGTGACTTACTGTCATTCTATCAACGGAAGTGAGGTGTTTGATCTCCGTTTGGAGGTCGTGCAGGATAACCAAAAGGTTACGAGGAACGCCACAGCAGTCTGTCATTATTTGTCTGATGGAGCGGGAGGAAAACAGGCTGCTTGTCATGGCGTTTACGGGGAGATGTTTCTCTGGACGTCTAAGCCTAAGCGTGACTAGTTTTTAGTTCACAAGTATAATTGGGTTTAATTACTAAATGAATATATAAGGTAGTAGGGCTTTGCTTTTTCACCAAATAGGAATTTAACGTTAATGCTGAAAAGGAAGAGTGTTCATGAGTAATGGGACAAAAAGTTGCTTCGGGGTTGAAAGGAATAGAACTATCCTATATCAATATTTGCGATGAATAAATACTAGCAATCGCACTTTGGTGTGCAATGGGTACGCCGAAGAGGTGTGGAACCTTAATTTGGAAAAAAATTAATCTGCTTTTCTTAATATATTTGTGTTGTACATAAGGTCAATTGTAGAACAATCTAGTAAATGACGTCGGTTGTGCAAAAGGTCTCAATGAAGAAGTGATAACTTCAAATCAACTATGCATCCACTTATAAAATATAATGTATACTAATGCAATTTATATATAATAATATGTATAAATATATTAAATATAATTTAATTTGTATTATACAAAATATGTATTATATATTAATTATATATTATTTTATATTTATATTAATAATTTTTAATATAAAATATAATATATAATAATAAATATAAACAAAATATTATTGAAAAATAATTTAATTTAATTTATATTATATAAAATATATACTATATATTAATCATATATATATATTTTTTTATTTAATAATTTTTAATATAAAATATAATATATAATAAGCAATATAATCATAATATTATTTTAAAATAAATTTACATTATATAAAATGCAACATTATTTTAAAAATTAATAATAAATAGTAAATTTATTAAATTAATAAATAATTGTTCATATTAATTATTTGGAAGGATATAATATAACTTCATAGTTTAATTTGTCTGCATGGGTTGGCATGCGATGTGCTGGAAAATTATTTTATTGGCACATAACGGAGCCCTAATTCCATCCTTATTTTGGGCATCCGTGAGCCCTAATTCCTTATGGTATTTAGCATTTAAAAAATTACCTGCTTTAGGGTACCCTTAATGGATTATAGATGCAATTGCAGAAGAAAATATGTTAAAAGATAACATTGTCAAGCATAGGAGATAAATATTGTTGTCTCATGATAGCACATTTTCCTTTTATTGCATCTACTTCTATATTTATAGATTAATTACTATAATAAACTTGCAATGATGAGGATAAGAAATACTGTCAATGCTAATTGATGTTTTCCCTCAACATTACATATATACCAATCTTATACACATTGTAGCACATAATGTGGATCAAAAGAAGGGATTTACAACTGTATAGTGTTTGATCACATTGTAAAGAATAAAGAGGTTTACTAGTTGAATGATAAATGTATCAATTTTAAGATATGAAAATCAAGTCCTAGCAACCTATAGATATGCTTTCACCTAAAGGGCAGTCATCATTATCTAGAAACAATAATATTGCAAACCATTAGTAGAATTTTTTAGAAGGGCTCTAAAGGTTGACAATGTACCAGCTAAATCATTAATGCAGTCTTCAAGCATATTTAATTTTCACTTATTCTGTAAGATGTTTGTTTTCAAATTTCATCTCCAAATTCCTTTGAATGAAACTTCAGACTAGCTTCATAAGACTATACTTTGATTACAGTACTAGATGACAATATTAACCGTAAGATCTTAAGTAGACCCTACTTTAACACACCAAAAATAATATCCAGTAAAAACATCCATTGGTTAGATAGCTTATTGACCCCTATACAATGAAAACCATTGATTTACTATAGGTTTTATGATTTATCTTTGCTACTTCAATTGAATGTAGAAGTAACATTAGAAAGGTTACACATGAAAATATATCAATTAGAGAAAATATATAATCATAATTTAACTAAGAATTAATTTAGTCTAAAATGGGAGATGTATAACACTTTGAAAATTTGTTTCACTATAAAAGGGGATGAATGACACTAAAGGAATACTGAAAATATATGCTGTACTCAAAGAGGAGTATAAGGTAAACCATAAAATCATAACATACCTTCCAATTGAAAGTAAAAGTTTCCGAAGTTTCTATTAAAGAAACAGTAAACAAATAAAAATGCACCAACAAAAAATGATACAAGCTTGAAACCAATTTTCATTAAAATGAAACACCCACTAACTAATGATGTGTTTTAACTTATATTTTGAGAAATTCCTCAAATTTGAAAATGGGATGCTACATTTTTTTTTTCATGCACTCCCAAATACTTTAACATCATATGCCATGAAAGACAATATAAAACCTATGGCATGCCTTCAAAGGTATGATCTAGTTAGGAAAAAAGCTTTGTTTAGATAACTTAACAATTCATTTCCATGACTAAGTGAATGCATGGATAAGATAGACAACATTTGCAGTGCACTATGACATCACAAGTAGGTCATTATTGAACACTTGACACCATAACTATTTAAGGTTCTATATGGTTTACTCTCCAAATCTGGCACTCTATCATGACTTCTACATATAGCCAGATCCTAAAAATGCTGCAACTTATGTTTTTCTCTAAAACATCTGTGCAAAAGTGGGTAGGTGTGGTGAGGTTCAAATAGTAGGTAGAGAGAAGAACTAAGAACACTTTATATTTAAATCCTACAAACCATACCAAGAGAGAAAAAATAGTATATGAGACAATCATTACAAATTCTTCTAGATTAACATCATTTGCTAATTCAAACCCCTCATTAAATTTAAATGACGTCCTTAGTCATTGGAAATTCTTCTAGACTAACATCATCTGCTAAGGTCATCTTTAGTCATTACAAATTCTTCTAGATTAACATCATCTGCTAAACCCTAAAATCTACCTCTTGTCCCATTCATCTAACCCTATTTGTATTTTAATCTTAACCCTAAAATTAACTCTAACCATCATCTGCCAAGGTCATCTTTAGTCATTACAAATTCTTCTAGATTAACATCATCTGCCAAACCTTAAAATCTACCCCTTGTCCCATTCATCTAACCCTATTTGAACTTTAACCTTAACCCTAAAATTAACTAGATAACCTTTTTTCAATCTTACTCGACCTGATTGATATCTAACCATTGTTGAACCTTATTTAAACTATAATTAAATTGTAACCTAAGCTAACTCTAAATAAATGACCCTAATCTTAATCTTACATGTGTATGTATGTATGTGCATATATGTTTATGTGTGTATGTATATGTATATATGTACATATGTATGTACATATATATACATACATATTATATATGTACATGTATACATAGTTACATGCACATATATGTACATGTGTATGTATGCATGTATATATGTGTACATCTGTGTATGTATGTATGTGCATATTTGTGCGTGTATGTACATGTATGCATATATGTGTATGTGTGTATGTATGTATGTACACATATGTATATATATATGTGTGTGTGTGTTTGTGTGTGTGTGTGTGTATGTACATGTATGCATATATGTGTATGTGTGTATGGATGTATGCATATATATATTGAAAGGGAATGACGAACTCGAAAAACCTTTCGAGAACCAGCATGCATCTTCAGTATCTTATGTTTCTTTAAACAAAGCAGATTTTAATCATCTTGATAAAAGCACATACTACTATGCCATAAAATGGAAACAGACACAGTTGAATTCCCATGCATTAACCCTTAGAGGAACGATGATGTAGTTTTAGATCTATGAAAATTTCAGCAACATAACGGCATATAAATTAACATTTAAGAATGAGAAACATGAAGAACAAAAGAAAGATAGACAGAAGAGAAGAAAACACGATATACGTGGGGAAAACACATTCGGGTAAAAACCCCACCCTTCAAATCATTGAACCAATGTATTAATCTACAACAATTTGGTTACAATACATTTCAGGCTTGCAACCTTAACATGGATACTACATCTTCCTCTTCTGGAAGAAATCCGACAGCATAACCCTGCAATGAAAAATTCTCCTCATAACTTCGCAAACAACTCTCATATTTATAGAGCTTACAATGCAAAAATTAGACATTTCTAAATTGACTGCCAAAGGCTAAAGATGCAATATGGAAAGTTCCAAAACCACTGCACACGCATAATAGTAAGTTTCCAATTATCACCACATGCCAGATTGCAAAATCTACACTTGCCAAAATAACTTCACCTCGAAAGTCACATTCCATGTAAACTCAACATGGAAATAGAAAATGCCTTTATGCACAACTCCACCTATAAAATCAACTTTCCAACTTGACTCCTCATTAGAAAAAGAAACTGCAAGTTGTAACTCAAAAGACAATGTGAGAAAATTAGCAATATTCAATATTTAGAAAAATCAAAGGTTGAGACACCTTCTTTTTCCTAACATTCTCCCACTTGTCGAACACCTTTGAAGAGTCTATGAAAGTAATAGGATTTAACTACTAAGAGTCAACCAATGAAAACACATCATCATAGCCATACATGCAATCACAAGAATCTCGAACAATGCTTTCATGCTCCAACCAAGACACTTGCAACAACGTCCAAGATGTCCACCATTTCAAGCAACAGTTCCCGCCATCCTCCAAGGAAAAGAATGAGCCATGGTGTATATGCACCAGTCTAAAGAACACAAGCATCAAATCCAACTGATAGCAAAGGCTGCAAGATACTGCCACCACTCCACTGTGCTCAAAAGCTATATAGAAGCATCAACAACATCAACTTCAAAGACCGCAACCCGAACACAACTGTGAAGTCATCCTCTAGAAAACAAGATAGAACATCAGTTAGAACAACAACCAAGAAATTGATTGTTCCCATCCAACTGACCAACCCACACAACTGAAAATAGCACCCACAACAAGTGCTAATCCATCTAATCACCCATACCTCAAAGGTATCCACATGCCACCTACATAGCCAACCCATCAACTGCAAATACAAGCTCCATGTGCCAACCAATCAAAGAAGACCAAACACATACATGAACTCCCACTGCATGGGTAATGTCGAATCTAAAAAATATCAAAGGCATACTGAGTCTACCGATGTTACATCCCTAACTTTAACTCTGTTTTACTTTTTACTTTTGAAGTAATTAGTAGATGATTATGCATGATTCAATGATTAGATGTTTAGGAAAAATGTCTAGAAAAATCAATGTTTTCTTGAGTTACGTTTATTTCACTAAAATTGTCATGTGTTTAAAAGTTGTCAAGATGTGATGACTTCATGAGGATTATGAAATGATTATTAATACACTAATCTTTAGTTGGTGATGGAAAGTTGAATTTAGGAATCAGGTTTCCGCCCTTCGAGAAAGGGAGTGAGAGCATTATTAGAGATAAGGGTATAGATACAAGGAAAACAACAAGTTGTCACCATCTAAGCTAATGTCGTTCAAGTATTGTTTGGTAAACCTTATAAGTCTAGAGGGTGTTCTTGCATGCTTAGAGGTAAACCAACTTGAGTTAGCCTATCTTCTACCAATTTTGTCTTGTGTGGTCATTTTAGGGTTGTTAGTTCTCTTCCTATATATATATAATACATATATGAGAAAATATACATATGAGTATGTCCTTGTGAGAAAATTCAAATAAGTATGCATGTATATGCTTATTCATGCTATTTGATAAACATTGTTAAGCGATAATTTTAGATATGGAACCGATGCCATGCCATGACGTTTTAACCAACGTTGTATTCCTTGCAAGAGTTGTTCCTTCTAATTGGTTATTATCTATATATATATTATAATATTGGGGTCGGCTAATATAGTCGTGGAGTCGATATGTTGGTTCGATTCCTTCTATAAAGAATGAGTTCTTTCTCAATGTGATGGCTCAACTTGTGTATTGAGGAGCACTTATATTTTAAAGGCAGTTTGAATGTGAATATTGATGCCTTGGTTTTTGTTAATATCAAAATTAGTTGAGCTTATATTGAGGCTTGTATTTTTGGTTAACGACAATGATTTAATTGAATTTCTTGTGATAGTAAGCCTTTATGTCGTGGATCTCTTAAAAGGAAGCATTCTTCACGCTTTATTTAAACTGAATTTACCATATAGCTTTCTTATAGCTTCTTGTTTGATCAAAAAAATGGTTCTTCAACTACTTTTGGAACTGAATCTTGCTCCTCAAGCTCGAGCCTTTGTTGGGCAACGGGGGGAATCTTTATTTCTCCTAGCAACCATTTTGGAACGGTTTGAGTCCATTTCAAATGAATCTTATTTATATGCCTCTGGGAGATGGAAAAAGGGTTGGTTGGTTGGTGTAAGAATCAATACTATTATGAGGGAGTCTACCTTTATTTTGGGTGAAGCGAGGAAGCTGGAAATTATAACCAACATTATCTTCTGCTGGAGGAAGTAACCCGAAGTAAGGAGCTGGAGTTTAACAATTAGGGAAGAGTCTAAGTAAAGAAGTTTATCTTATCACAGTATTCTATCTTTTGAGTGGAGGCATAAGGAGAATGGATAGTTTTTAACTATCTCTGAACGGTGTGTAGAGGGAAGACGAGAGTGCATCAAAGAGTCCTTGGCTTGTTCATGGACATGAGCTTCACAAGAAATAAGTTTAAATCAATATGCTTGTGATAGTAAGACAGCGGATTAATGGGGCAAAAATATTAGGACCCGTCTCCTGTCTACGCTGAAAATACCATAGCTTAAGAGGTGACTCCTCTTGGGGTGAGAGTCAAGGAGAGTGCACAATAAGAATAGAAAACAACACCCATTTGTGGGAGAGATCCATCTCCTGTGTGCGTTTCAAGTGGCAGGAATAAGGGGATAGGGGGAAATGTTTTATGTGAAGAGAGTACTGAAACAAACACCAGTAGAGATTTGAGTGTAAGCATCGAAGGAGGTTCACTTCAGCCGAGTCAGTGAGCAGAAAGGGAGAATAATGCCTTTTCCTTATGGAAGAAAGTGTAGGGAGAAAAACAACCTTTCTAAAATTTATGGCTCAGTAAGAGGTGAGATCATTTTACTCCTTTACTGCGAATAATGGTTATGGTATAGGCTTTGTTAGTTGCATATAAGCCTTGTTGTCTTTATTTAAGAACTTTATTATTTGGTATCTATTTATAGACCAATGCTTGTTTTGTAATGGGCCAACGTGCTTGATTGTAGTGTTGTGACTGTGTCTAGCCGATAGGCTTTGAAAATAAAGCTATTTTTCTTTGGCCGAAGACTTAGTCAGCCTTGTGCGTATTTGAGCCAAAAGTTTATTTGTCTCTGTGTCATATAAGGCTGAGTGATGTTGTGACACGATAGCACAAGATTATTTAAGATACTAGGATATCTTATTGATTGGCTTCATCTAGACAATCTAGTATGAGATTAAGTTATTGCTCTAATTATATGATAAGATTATGGAGGAGATGCCTAAATTATAGGGAGGAATAGATTCCCATTGAAGAGCTAAGGTTATTACATGAATGATCCTAAGCCAAAACTTCGGTATTAGGTGCTTTTAAGAAAAGAAAACCCTTCAACCTTATGTTGAGCATTTTGCTTCTTGTGTTAAACCCTCTTGGGGATGGGTATGCTAGGAGACATATCCAACTTCTCTTTTGTTTCAAGATTGAGACTTTTAATCAGCTCAACGGTATAGACGTACTATGAGATGGGAAGTATGGACCTTATTATATATGAATGATAGAACTTATTTTAGTACTATGTGCACAAAGGAATTTCGTTATTTTAATAGTCGACATCAATGTTGTAACCAACTTCGAGAAGGGGATGTTGGGAGTCCAAAATTCAACCTACATGACTTTTGTACTTATAGGTATATGTGACATACTTATATAAAGGATGATATTCATTCCTCATTTGAATGAGAGTAAACTTGAGTAGACTAGGAAGTTGTAAGTAATTTATTATATTTTACGATTCTAACCTGTAAAGGTCGAACGATTGAACCTAGTCAAGTACTAACTATGAGAAATAATGACACTCATTAAGATATATATATAACAATGGGGATATTCCTCGGATATCATGCTTATTCATGATATATGAAATGTGAATTTGAGAAATGCTAAGTCATCTGGGTAAGACTAGAAGTAATTGCTCTTATGTTTTGCTTCACTAATGCTATTATCTTTGGAGAACAAGGATGTTTGATATTTCCATGTATTGGGTTAGAGAAGTTAAACCCTAGTGTTGAAACGAGGAGGATATAGGAAATATATAACACTTATGTCGGATATGACATTGTATATATAAATGTATATTGATTGACAATTGAAGGGTCAAGAAAACCATAGAACAAGACATGAAGTCTTTATAATACCTTAAAAGATTCTACGATAATGTTGAAACTCAATCTAACGCATCAAGATGTTGGGTACTGAATCTTGATAGTAAAATGACAGGAGGTCATAAACCCTAGATATTGCAAGAATGCAATAAGGGACTTTTAAAAGGTTTGAAATGCCTAAATCTTTCCATTGAATGAATATTCTAGATTAAGTATTAGTTCTAAGTCAGATTGGCTAGAATGGATTTTCTATACAGATTAGTTGTGCCTTGAGTACCAAGAAAAGTAAGAAAACTATAGAATGAGACAACTTCTAAGACGAGTCTAAGGTGTGTTTCTAGATGGCATGACCAATCAGAATGATCATACTTAGCTAGAAGGAATCTAGAGTTGTATGGTTGATTGAGTTTGTAGGACACATCACTAAGACTTAGATGGAGAAACTTGACAGTTCCTTATATCTATACCCTTCCTGAAGGGCAGGGCCAGTTCCTGTTAGGAATCGAGTGGGGGACTGCTTGAGTCCGTGGTTGGAGGAAAAGCACTTGGATGATGCTCTCCCTCTGTAGCAGAAGACTCACCGAGGCTCGCGAAGATAGATATAATTATCAACTTTCCAGATGCAGTGAACTCCATGTCATGGCTTATGACCACCAACCTATGAGGTAAAACTATTCTTTATGCCAAGTGTATTTAATGTAAAATAAATGAATAGTGTATGGACTTCTCATTGATTCTAGCTACGATTACATATGATTTCAAGTTTGAGATTATCATGAAAAGTTGTACTTTATTTCTTGAGCTTATGCAAATGTTCTAAAAAAAAAAATTCTCTCATCATTACTAAGTTTATTTACCTTCTAGTAAATTCTTGAGTTTACTTGAGTATTAAGAGGAGGGATGTTACAACCGATCATAACACATAGAAAGTGTAGCCATGTATTGCCACTTGGACCATCCATAAAGATCTGCACATCCTGCAACCAACTGCTGCAAGAAACATCTCTCTTAACAATATTTCATAGCTCTCCCATGTTCTCCATATCTGATAGCAGAAAGAGATACAAGAACCTCCATGTCATCACCCACGTGACAACACATAGCCACAAACTAGTGATCATCATAGATCCACATATAAATCTCACATCTAAAGTCAAATGAATCTGAACATATAGGAAGAAGAAGCCTCAACAACCCTAAAGAAGCCTCAACAACACCCAAACATCCAATCTCATTAGATCAAACATAACATATATAACATATATCTACATGGATGTAAGCTTCACAAAGAAGATCAAACTACTCCATTTCCCATCTCAAGAAATCGACCCACTACCATCCCCTAAAATCATCATAAATGAAAAAGTAAACCCAAGGAGATAACCATGCTATCCATCTCTCACAATGAATCTTCCAGAACCATCTAAACGCAACTCAAGGTCCATGTCTATGAAATAAAGCATAAAGCACTTGAGAGAAACAATGGGCAATACCTCTTAAGTGATAAGCCTCTGAGTAGACCAAGAGATAGGAATGCGAATTCTCCTCCAAGAAATGCAAGCCATCATGACTCCTCCAAGAGAAATCTCCTCATTGGTCTCTGTTGAACTCACGTCCAACCAAGGTGTAGGCTCCTCAGACTTTCTTCTAAAATCTCATCAAGAGTAACCATATCAACAACAATCATCTCATCTTAAGAGAAAAACAACCTCACCTCATTCTCCATGTATCCATGATCACCTACAAACAATCATCTCACGCTAAAATCCAAATGCATCACTGCACTATCATGAAGTTCTCAAGCATATGACCAATGCACCCAAAACACAGAGAATCACCAGACCACTGTCAAAGCTCCAATCATCTGAATCAAGAACTTAACATGACATCATGATCTTACCATTCCCCGTAGGAGATCCCATGCTCCAAGTGAGCATACCACGGTCTCAAGAGAAATACAAGAAGCCAAAACTCTAATGCGCCATCAAGAGTATATCATGACATACTAGCAACATACTCTAAACCAACATCACTTGTCAAAGCATTACTGACACCCCAACCAAAGACTCCAAGAGCCCTCCATGGATCTAAGGTATCACACATCTTCAATCTCATGAAGATGACCATCTCCAAAATAGTGTCCATGCAAATGTGAAAGAACCTTTCTGCAACAACATGATCTAAGATCTCCTCCTAGCAACATCTACAACACTAAAGAAGATCATCCATCACCAAGCGATGAACACACATCACTGCCAAAACTCCCATTGAACCATGATACTGAGCTACACATGGCACCATGACAACCATCTCCTCCATGAAGATCATCCAAGTCTACACACACTCAACTACAATGTCAGTGAGATACAAGTGAAACCAAGATCTCCAAGCAAAGAAGATAAAACTACATGCTACAAGTCCCCACAACTGACTATCCAAGTACTCAACACCATCCTTTCATCCCAATGCAACACATACCAACGTAAAAATGACCACAGACAAGGTCACTTGATGAAATCTGCCCCATCTCAGAAACAATCTCGTGGATATAGGCAGTACACATCCAAGTCATCCCACTATAGCTAATGGGTAGCAAATCCAAAAACTGCATAACTCGTAGATCCCAAACACTGAAGCATGCAAAATTATCATCACATTAGTAACATGGAAAACTAGGATATCAAAGAAGATAACATTTAGATTTTAAGACTCAAACACCGAATCACCACCAAACCCGATTTTCCAAACAAATCCACAACTGAATACCATAGTCAAGGGACTAAACAAGCATTCCTGCAAATCTGCAATTGTTTTCATCCAGAAAACTCCAAGAGTCTGAACACAATATTCTCCACAGATATACAAAGCACAAATTTTTATTAACATGCAAAACTTGCAAAAACATCTCCATGTAAATCTAAATCCAGTTAAACATCCAAAATAATAGATCACATATTTCATCTAAACAAGTGAATACTCAAGAGCTACATGAACCCACAAATTTTTAGGAAAACTGTAAAACCTTCTCATGCATGGAGCATACATGCAAGCCTGCAACTATCTTACATCCAGATAACCCAAATGAGACATAATCTGAAAAAATAGTTCATCTGCAGATCTACAAAACCGCAAGTTCTGATTAACCATGTAAAACCTGCAAAACCACTATTTTTTATAACACACATGCAAATCCATATCCACTTATCATTTGGAAGACCCACAAGTCTAAAAACCACCATAATAGTTAAACTAGAACAATGGAATATCATGAATATGCATAACCATAGATTTTTAACAGAAAATCCACAAAACCCTTGGATCCAGCCAACATGAAACTGAGACATGCAAGTACAACCAACCAAAGGAAGAAGAGGTCCAAGAACTCCAAGCCAATTTGTAGGCCAACTCCACCATCACCATGTACATGCATCTGAGAGAGAATTAGACTATTTTAGAAGCTTCCAAATCATCCAATGATCAACTCCATAGCCTACATGCATTTGGGGTTATTAAAACAATGCCTTCCAATGTCAGGAATTAAAAACAAACACCAAACATAGGCACACCAAACTGAAGTAATAACAACACGAGTCTCTTCATATGACCAGAGAGTCCATCTTAGACACCCAATATGAAAACTCTATTGCACATAATTGCAAAATAAAAAATAACCACCATGTATGAGGGTTATTCAGTTGTCAA
>VDFB02038483.1:0-22299 GCA_007258455.2 Sequoia sempervirens
TGTTCACTTAGGGTTATTGTTAGGCTTAAGATTGGGGTTAATAGTAGGGTTGGGATTTAGACTGGGGTTAATTAAATTATATTAGTTTAAATGTTTTTATTAAAGATTAAATATAGATGTAATTTTGAAAATTATATATCTATACCTTTTGATTTATTTTTTAGATCTAAGATGATCACATTATTGTTTATGCATTACCTAAAATAAAAACCTTATTTATAATTGTAAAATAAAAACCAATTACATCATAATTTAAATTCATTTTGTTGTTATACTCTATAATTAATAGTTTATATATTGTACTCTCTCTATACATGATTTTTAGCAAGATTGGGGACACTAATAGAACCTTCATTTATTTATTTAAAAAGACTAAGAAATGTATGAAAATTTGACAACATGAAAACCATGAAAATAAAAGTGAAAATAAAAATTTAACATAGTAAAAATTGCCAATCATGTGCCAAAAATGAACAGAACCATTTGATGTAACTCTAATATTTCAACCACATACTAAATTACCAAGTGCATTTTATATATGTATCATGCAAGGAGCACAATATTGGGAATCAATGTGAATGATTCTCATCAAGAAATTAGACAAGCTTTGAGATTGAAGGACCCAAGCTCTTTGTAGGTTTTCAATGAAGATTTAATTAGCTACTAATAGGAATAATAGAAAATAGATAAATGTGAAAATAAATCCTAATCTCTAAGAGTGTTGTGCTAGAATTACATACACATCTCATAGAATTTCAGTGAGATATGAGACACATTTATAGAAATAAAGAGGAAAGAAATAGCTATTTAGATAGTTATTAATCTACAAAAGATTAGGACCTACTTCCAGAGAGATTAATAAAAATAAGTTTTTATTTATAATTTTTAAATTTGATAATTTTGAAATTATCATAGATGTAAAGTAAATATAAAATATTTTTCAACAAAACAAATAAAAATGACAAAAAAAAAAGTGCTTAATCAAGAATAACATGATATTGCGAAAAATATAATAAATAAAAGAATATGCATAATTGCACATAAGCCATCAAAAGTCTAAATATACCTATCTTTATAAAAAAAATAAAAATTTATAAAATGACTAAAAATTATTAAAACTTATTAAGCTCCCTAAAAAAACACTACCTTCCATATAAAGAGTATACAACATGATACTTATAGAAAACAAATTAAGTAGGATACCAAAAAAATGTTAAAAAGATAAGATAAGATAAAATTATAAATGAGATTAACCATACTAATTTCATAGTTAAAAAGATAATTCTATGGATCTTTAAATATACATATATAATAATCTTTAAATCTTTATTTAAAAAATAAAAATAAAATTATAAACTTATACATTAAATTTTTTAATATTTAAGTTATACTAAAATCTAAGATGTTCAATATTGATTATTATTTTTAAATTATAATATTGATTAAAGATATATAATTATATTTATAAGATTTAAATTCAATAATGTTAGAAAATATTAAATCAATCAAAATTGTTTCTATTATTCAAAATGCTATATAAATAAATTATAAACTATTATAATATAATATTTAAATTTTCTATTTCAAATGTTAAATAATTTTAATGTTAAATTTTTATAATTAAAATCTTACCTTTTAATGATGTTAGTAAGTTTTTTAATTAAAATTAGTTTTTCAAGCATATTTACATACCTAGATATATTCACCAAAATCTATTATCTATTATTGATTATGTAATTTTGTATGTATAATATATTTAAAATATATATATATATATATATATATATATATATATATTGAAAAAATAAAATAAAAAAATTAAACAATATATTTTTTAGAATTAGAAATATATTAAGAAATATTTTTGAATGTATTCAACTAACTTGCTCTGACTTGACTAGTTGCCCTAATTTCTCCACTTTTGCTCATTTTTAATGAATTTCCCCCCGGCCTTGTCAAATATTTCATTTTAAATGTTTTTCTTTGGAAGCAATGAAACATTTAAAATATATCGCAGAAAAATTTCCTTGGGCCCCACCTTGTCTGATCCGTGGTACCCACACATTGATTTAGCAAATCTTAAAACACCATCGCGGGATGGTAGGAACAACTTTCGGATAAGAAAAGGACAAGTGATGAGCAGTCATGCAAATTTGATCCCAAGTTGGGACCGTGTCGCTGCTCCAATGTTGCCATCCTACAATTCCGTATCACGGGATGGCTGGCAACCGTTGATGTTGAAGGCATTTTGATCGACGGCAGCGCGAATTTCATCATTCTGAAAAAAAAAAATTCATTAAAGGGTAAGGGGACATTAGTATCTTTGGATGAGAAGAAAACCACAACGACATAGAAGTTTTTTAAAACCGTTGATAGAGCCAACCCGAGGGACTTAGGAAAATAAAGCCCGTGGAGGAAATAAAATATTAAGACCAAAGGGACCAGGCCTAGATGGAATGATGGGGCATAATATGTTTTTAAAACCATTCAAAAAAGGTAACGGCGAAATAGATCCCGACCAAGGCATTAGGTAAACACAATGGTTTAAGATGAAGACAAAGCTAAAACCCCAGCCCTAAGAAATTTTCCAACACCATGAAGACTGGTGACGCAAAGTGAAGGGGCATGAGTGAAACATTAGGAACAAAATTTGAAGTACCATCACTACAAGCATTGGATAATTTTATATTAATAGTTTGTCCTATCACAAATATAAAAGGTGAGCACAATAAATAACATGTATTTTTCCATTAAATGTGAAGGATTTTCAAAAAGTTATAGTGTTCAGCTATTGGTCCATTTTTGTTTAATATAAGTTGTATTTTAAATCATTATGTGTTGTTTTTATAACAACAAATAGATTTTTTGTGTTCAACTATTAGTCCATATGTGTTGAATATAAAGGGTAGAGATATCAAAGATTTATAGTTACTATCAATAAGTATTTGGTCCACTTAGGTTGTATATTAATTTTAATTTAAATAAAAATATCATATTCTACAAGCAACAAATGATATTTTTTTGGTTCAACTATTGGGGGTTCCATGATTAAGTTTTGGTCGAACCTTTAAAAAGTCAAATTTTAGATACTTCTCAAAAGATCTGCCGATGTGGTGAGTTACATGATGCGAGTTGTGCCTCGAACCTTAGTTATAGATAAATAAGAGACTTGATCTACATTTAAAAAAAGAAAGGTTCTACGATATTCTAGTCAATTGCTACATGCTGAGAAAGTTAACCTGCACGACTACTGGGCCCTCTCCCCTAAAGGAATAACAAGACATCACTAGGTCGAAGAAAAACAATGACATAAGTTGTTTTAACGAGGGAACACGGGACCAACAAAAGACTTAGGAAAAATAAAGTCAGGCGAAGGAAATAAAATAATAAAACAAAAAGGGGCCTAGTCTAGACCCTTAACCCTCTACCTTCTACCCTTTACCCTTAACCCTCTACTTTCTATCTCTCTCCCACTCCCTCTCTCTCTCTCTCTCAAGTATCTTCAATATCCTACCCCCTCTCCCTCTCTGAGGTCTCTCTCTCACTCACGAGCTCACTCAATCTCAAGTCTCTCCCTTCTAACCCTTCTCCATCTCTTAGGTCTTTCTGTCACTCACTCCCTCTATCTCTCTCCCGTCCACCCTTAACCCTAAACCCTTAAACCATCTACCATGTACCCTTAACCCTCCCTCCCTCACTCTCTCTCCCACTACCTTCCTCTCTCTCTCTCTCTCTCAAGTGTCTTCAATATCCTACCCCCTCTCCCTCTCTTAGGTCTCTCTCACTCACTCACTCCCTCTATCTCTCTCCCCTTAACCCTTAACCCTAAACCCTCTACCCTCTACCCTTAACCCTCCCTTCCTTTATCTCTCTCTCTCTCTCTCAAGTCTCTCCCTCCTAGCACCACTCCTTCTCTGAGGTCTCTCTCTCTCTCTCACACACACTCTCTCTCAAGTATCTTCAATATCCTACCCCCTCTCCCTCTCTTAGGTATCTCTCTCACTCACTCATTCCCTCTATCTCTCTCCCTTTAACCCTAAACCCTAAACTCTAAACCCTTAACCCTTAAACCCTCTATCATCTACCCTTAACCTTCCCTTCCTTTATCTCTCTCCCACTCCCTCCCTCTTTCTCTCTCTCAAGTCTCTCCCTCCTACCCCCTCATACCTAAACCCTCAACCCTAAGCCCTTAAACCCTAAACCCTTAAACCTTCTATCCTCTACCCTCAACGCTCTTCCCCTCTCCCTTCCCCCTCCTAATTCTCTCTCTCTCTCTCTACCTCTCCCCTTCTTCCCCTCTTCCCCTCTCCCTTCCCCCTCCTAATTCTTTCTTTATATATCTATCTCTCTCCCTTCCCCCCCTCTCTCTCATTTTTCCTCTCCCTTTCCCCCCTCTCTCTATCTCTCTCTCCCTTCCCCCTCCTAATTCTCTCTCTCCCCCTCTCTTTGTCTCTCGCTTGCTCTCTCTCTCTCTCTCTCCCTTTCCCTCTCTCTCCCTCTTTAGAAATTCCTATTTTCTTTTTTGATGGGATTAATTATGATTTTGATTAGATAAGATGAAGCACTTATTTCAAACAAATATCTTTATGAAAGAAGTATATTGGGCATGAAATTAAATATGATTTGTATTCCAATGTAAAAACTACAAAGAATGGAAACAATTCTTTCAACACATAAACTATTATGTAGTAGTCAATTAAAATGAAAAAGCTTACTCTATATTAGTTAGGATACACAACTAAGAAAATGATCTAAAGTTACTCATTTATCCTAGAGGAACTATGTATATAGTATACAAAGAAAACCACCAAACCCACAACTACCCCTATTTTGAAGGAGTTCAGTTTTCTCCCCTTCCTGATCTCGCTAATATTGTCTAATTATTTTAAAGAGAAGAAGGGTCATAACACAACTTTATTCAACCCAGTAAATAGCTTGGTTAATGAAACTTGACAAAAGCAAAAAAACAATTGCTACATTTGGCATTTCATGTTAAATGAAGAGTGGTGACAATAATCTACTTATAGTTTAATAAAACACTATTTTTATAAGAAGGCTTGACATTAGAAAGATAAGTGTTACTTATAGTTTAATAAAACACTATTATAGTTTTACCAACACATACTATTGTATGCTTGTATGGCTTCTTAGTTAATATATGGGGAGAGAAAGAGAGAGAGATAGAGATATATGGGAAGAGAAAGAGAGATGGAGATATATGGGAAGATAAAGGAAGAGAGGTGGAGATAGAGTCGATGGATAGGGGGGATAGGGAGGGAGAGATAGTGAGAGATAGAGAGGGGGAGGGAGAGAAAGGGATATAGATAGAAAGAGATAGGGAGATGAGTGAGAGGAAGATAAAAATAGAAATAGAGATAGAGATACAGAGTAGGAGAGATGGAGGGAGAGATGAAGTGAATGAGAGAGAAAGGGGGGAGAGGGAGAGATAGCTCAATAGATAGAGGGGGGAAGAGGCAGAAGTGATATAGATAGTGGAATATATAGAGATATAGAGAGCAATAGGGAGAGATATATCAATCACCCACCCTATATCTCTATCTATGCATCCTTATCTCTTTATCTCTATACCCCTCTCTATCTCTTTGTCTCCCTTTCTATTTGTATGCTTTTCATTATCTCCCTCTCTCTCTATATTTTCTTCTCTATATTTATCTTTGTCTCCTTAAGTGTGGAATGGGTACATTGAAGAGGTCTTAAAGGAGAATTATCATATCTTTAATCAAATGGCATGCTACCTTGAGCATAACTCCCTAAGGACACATGCCATCCTTGGATTGTTGACATGAAACAACCAATCAAAATTTAGTTTCTCTCTCATATTAATATATATTACTATTATATTAAATATATATTACACACTATATATTTGTATTATCTGTAACATACTTATTATTAATATTAATTATAAATAATTTTATAATGATTTAATAATTTTGTTAAAGAATATAATATATAATTATAATAAGTTGAATAATTATATTATTTATTATGTAAAATATAGCTAATATATACTTAACTATATTGTAGAATATTAAAACCAAGCTAAATGGTGCCAAAATTTTGAACTTAATTAACATACTGTAAAACCTAATGAAACTAGGTTGTAGCTCATCAAATTGGAGAAGTGAAAGGTCAATACCAATGCCGAGGAAGAGTTTGGAGTAGTGAAAACAAGGTCAATGCCAGCGTTGAGGAAGAGTTCAGAGTAGTGAAAACAAGGTCAATGCCAACGCTGAGGAAGATTTTGGAGTTAAAAGAAGGTCAATACTAGTGCCAACGAAGAGTTTGGAGGAGTGAAAACAAGGACAATATCAACACTGAGGAAGAGTTTGGAGGAGTGAAAACAAGGTCAATACCAGCACTGAGGAAGAGTTTGGAGTTAAAACAAGGTCAATACCAACTTCGACGAAGAGTTTGGAGGAGTGAAAACAAGGTCAATATCAGTGCTGAGAAAGAGTTTGGAGGAGTGAAAACAAGGTCAATACCAGTGCCGAGGACGAGGTTGAGGGAACTCAGGGAAAATCGACGACCAAGGGGCAATGAGAACTGTAAGTTTGGCACCCCCATTCTCTTTAACCTTCAATTTGCATGCCTAGTTTCCAAAGATCTTCTCGTACATTGGCACCCCCATTCTCGTAAAATGGAATAAGATAAGACATAAAAAATAAAATAGCTTATACAAAACATATCCACCTACAATCCCATTCAAGCATTTTAATTAATTCCTTGAATTAAACCTAAAACAAGAATCATACACACCACAATAGTGAGATGAACGAAACAACCCTTGATCATTTTATTCAAAATTCAGATATGCTTGTGTAATGGAGAGACATGAGTTTGAATTAATCATATCAATTCAAATTCTAGTAGTTTCATAAAACATCAAATCCCCATGAATTAAAAACCTACTACAAAATGACTCAAAACCTAAATTGCATTTTCCCTAAAGCTATCAGACTTTACAATTTGCTCTGCAACTTCATCTAGACTTGACCAAAAATATCTAACTTGCTAACCCGTACTTTTGGCCTTGAAATCCTTCTTATAGAAAAATGAGGAGCAAACAAGCATCAGGCTAGAAAGCACATGTGTCACCAGCCAATTGGACCACCTTGTGATATTCCAAAAAATTGTTACAACAACAATCTCCCTAGAGAATCTTCTTGTTCATCGTGCCTACTGAGAATGGTTGATGCAACAATTGATTTGTCAACCGTTAGCAGCCTACTCCTTTTCACTCTTCCTCAGTTAAATATACATTTACCCATTTCTGTTACTCTTCATTAGTTGGCCAATCAAAATTGATCACCTCATTCACCTTGACACTATAAGGTTTGTACTTAACTACCACCTGATTCACTTCTCTTTCAAAAGACTCCAAGAATGAGCTAGTGCTAATGATTTTGTATATACAACTCACCAACAAATCATAATCTGAGTTACCCTATTTTTCAGCATACTTTTGTAGTCCAAACATGATATAAACGGTCTCTTACACTTTTTGTGATTACCATACCTTGTGTAAGAGGCCCCATGGATAGTGTTGTAATTGTAGGATGCATGAATAGGGCATAGGATGATAAATAAAGAAGGTATAGCTGCTGTCCTCAATAGTTTTGTGAAGAAAAGCATGTGAAATGAGAGGTTCAAGCCTAGGTTTCAACAAAACATGTATGGGAGATCTAATTTTATGAATTTTTATCCATGTGTAGACCTAATGGGTTGTTTCAACACCGAATATAATGATATATTATACACACACACACACATATATATATGTGTATGTATGTATGTATGTATGTATATATATATGTATGTATATGTATTTTTAAATGTAAATGTAAATGCAATTACTGGATGCTCTCCTAGAACAATAAATGTAACATATCATTAAAGAAATCTATATCTATGTATATAAATGTGTATTTCTAAATGCAAGTGTAAATGCAAAGAGCATATGGTTTTGTGGTGTTATAGATACAACATATCCATAAATTAATGTAATTGAAATTCTAAAGTCTTCAACACATATAATATGAAATCGATCAAACTATTAAACTACATGAGAAATAAATGAAAACAGTAAATGCATATGTATGTGTATTTGTAAACGTAGGTGTAAAATAAATAAGAATAATGAAAAATATAAAAGAATACAAGGAAAGGTCTCCTCCCTTCTTGGTAGTGATAACCTCCTCCCCACAACCCTTAAAAATTATGAATAGAGGAATATAATCTTGAAGAACTCAAAGATTCTCTCCCACCGATGCAATTAGTCATTTTATCCTTACAAACATTTATAGCGATTACTAGAGGCACATAGACCAATTCTTCATAATAGAAGAATTTGATCATACTTTTCCAATGATGGTATTATCAGAAAACCTTAGGTTAAATGAATAATTCCTAGATAAGTTCTTTAAATCATGTCCAACCCAGATAAGAGAAGACCTACTATGTGCACTGATACCATGGAGAAAGGCTAGTCTTTGGGCTCTTTCATCAATCATCCTACCTTAAAACATACCAAAAATCTCCTAGCAATTAGACATAGGAAGATTTAATATGACTTAAAAAAAAATTATTGCCAATGCATAAACTTATGATGACTTAACGAGGCCTAGTACACACTCCCTCCCCATTAACCACTTAGACATATAGAAATTAAATGTAAATTTGCTACTATTTTTAGTCATGTAGGTGTCCAATAAACCACTTGGTGGTGTTTCCCTTGAAGTTTATTTACTTGAATGAAGAGAAAAAGTCCTTTGATTACAATTAGAGAATACATTTGAGGCCTTAGTTGTGTAACTAGTGGACCATAGTCACATTTAACACGTGTTACAAAGCTTGGGAGTTAAAACATTCAGTAGATTTGATTTGTGATGGACAGATTTGGACGATAGTAACAATAGCTTGCAATCTATCAAGACTTGATTACCTTATAACCTGTGAAATTCTAGCGATGAAATGATAGATTAATCATAATGTCACCTTGGGATCACATCACCATGAAATAACTTCATCCAACATCCTTATGAGTGCAGGTACCACCAAATAGGTATTTGTCAGATCTGTTTTCCTCGAGCGAGGGAAATTTAGGAAGAGAAGAGGAAAGCGAGACATGTAGTATGTCTAAAAGAAGGAGATCAACTAGAGGTCAAAAGATTTGAAGAAAATTCTGTAAACACATAGAATTTTTTCTTGTTGAAGGTGGGTCATGTTCTTATGATGATGAGAGCATAGGCGACGTCTAGGTTCCCTTGAGGTACAAACATCTACAAAAACAATGGGTACCCAAGGAACTTCCTCCAATAAACACTGATTTTTGTGTCAATGAGAGGATATATTGCATAACACCATCGTCATTACATGGTTTGGGCCTATTTTGCATGGACGACATAAAGGTCTGTTACGAAAAAGTTATTGAATTGATGGAGTATGTCAGACCCTGTTACAGTTACAAAGATTGGATGCAACTGGTTCGATATACACGAAGTATGCGTAGGTATGCACTGTCAACAAATTATATACAACTAAAAGATAAGGATCAAAATAAAGGAGTGGCTATGTACATTGATAGAAAGCCAAAAGAATCGGGGAATATTGTAGGGTTTATAAATAGTACACGACTTGGGTCAACAAATAAGCAACCCAATTGCATATTTGAGGCGCGCGAGGGAAACCGTGTATTTGTATGTGCGATAAAATCAATAATTGCAGGGGAAGAGTTGCTAATCGATTACAATTTGAATCACTTAGTTACAAACACAATTACTATGGGTGTGGTACGTACTATGTACCATTTTACCCAACTTCCAATTAATGACTCCAATAAACCATTTTATTCTTATGTTTTTTTTGTAAGTCTATTGGTTTCATTTCGGTAATGTTTTTTTATATTTAATTTTTGTCATAGTAGGAAATTGATCATACAGAGAATGCTCTGGCCTAGAGCACAGATCACGATGTATCTTCAAGTGCTTCTACCCAACAGGTTTACCTCATTGTAATTGTACAAATTAGGTACGAGAAAAATATTTTATTATTATGTTATTTTCATAAGTTTTTTGGGTTAATTACGATAATTTTTTTAATATTCTTGTTGTAGTCGACTGATCGGGGAAAGACACCAACATTAGAGGAGAGCATCCATAGTGATTTGTAATCAATATTTTGTGATGATGACCTCTCTTATTCAGTAAACCCTCTCGATACGATAAAGAAGGTCCAAAAAAAATGCAATCAAGAAATGGTTAAGTTGATGTTCACAGTGCCTCAAATAGATGAGATAAAAGAGAGAGTTAAAATATTAAAAAGGAGATTACAAAACTTGCAAGTAAGCTATCATGAGGTCTTTTATTATAATATAAGTTCATTCATGGTTTTATATTTTGTACTCTTTTATGTCATGAACTAAAATATGTGTTGTTTTTACAGGGTTATTTGCCTCCTCATGATGCTCCTGGCCATGATTAGGGTACTACAAGTGCTTCCCGAGGAGTAGGGGTTGGTACAAGTGTCTATCCTAATCTTCCTACACATACATCACATCATCTGACCCCATCTTCCATGCCTATATTATTGTGTGAAATTTTGGCAACACATACCATGCAGGCATCCGTTAATGCACCCTCTGGCAACAAACACATTCCAAAACATGTGTCAAGACATGTACTTGGGGATGTAGAGGCCATTGGTACTGGTTATGTTTTAGTAGCATTTTCTAGATCTTCCCGTATTACTAGTACAAAAACATTGCCAATCACACTTGTGGTGACTGAGGATTTCGTTCCCATAAAGATAGAGAGGGTCCCAAGTACTTTAAAATGTTTTAATTATTATTATCTATAACCCAATTAAAATTTACTTATTGATCGCCCTTTTTAGACTATTGATCCCATGATCATTTTGCAGGAAATGATGTTTTTTATAAACATCTAAATGATATTACATTGAAGCTCTTCGGGCCCACCATACGTACATGGTGGAATTCCCAAAATCAAGATTTAAAGATGAGCTCATTAATCATTTAGTTGTGTTGTTCAGTGATAAAACATTCAACCGAACCAAGGTCCTTTAGAAAGCTGGTACCTATCTAAAGTATGTGAGGGACCAATATAGGTCACATTTAGAGAAGAACAAAAAGTACGAGCGTCCCCCCATGATTTCAGAGAGGGAGTGGAAGGACCTGGTGTTAGATGGAAAGGAGAAGGCTGAAAAGAAAAAAGGAAAGACAACACTGGGCCAAGGAAGGTATGTAATACTATCAACAATGTAATTATATATTGATTACTCTTTCTTTTTACATAATCTAACTTATTTCAAACTTTTCATAGGCTGCCCGACACATCGAAGGCAACAAAGGCAAGACTAGAAAAACACGAGCAACACAAACTTGGCTTTGGTGGTTATATGAAATTATCCACATGAATTGTAAGTATCAATAAATGAAATATAGTATCCAAATAATAAATTGAAAACAATTTTGGTTTTATCACACCATAGAAGCAAAATTCATGATCTTATGCAAAAATGTAGGGCTCTGAATTCAACAGAGTTCCCACAGAAGATGACTTGAAGATTGCCTTCCAGCAAGGCTATGGAGCCGTGGCTGAATGCTTAAGAGTCTTGAATGGGAAAACACAACCTTCCACTACATCCGACACGCAGGTAAATAAACTCAATAAAGTTTATTTGAAATTGAATACTTGTGCAATCCATAGCAACATTAATCGTTTGGGGAAAAAATCTGCAAACCAAAAGTTCAGGATTTTTTGAAAAAAAGGGGAAAAAATGGGGAAAGGATTGGGAAAAAATTGGATTTACAAAAAACATAAAAAATTAAAGAAAAACAGTCAGAAACTACTTTTTAAAAAAATTTAATGGCATTTCCATAGCATACAGACATTGAGAGTAAATAAAATATAGAGTTCAATCCATGAATTATAGAAAATAGATTTTTGTTGGTTATATTCATATCACTGATTAAATTGCACAAAACATACTACAACTGCATAAATATCAGATGGTGACAGTTGTCTATGCTACCACATTTTTCAAACATGTCTACCAAAGCATTTATCAAACAGTTCACTACCTTGCTGCTATGGCTAAAAGCCCAAAAGAGTTGCTTTTGAACAAGTTATGGATGCTTGGAAAAAATCTATCAAAGCATAATAGTAAGCAATAGCATAGACAAGGCAGTGAACTATTTCAAAAAATGCCTCAAAGAAATGTAGTCTCATGGTGATGGAATGCCATGACAATCCATAGCAATTTGTTTGTCATGGCATTCATTATGGCATTCCATCACCATGAGACCACATTTCTTTAAAGCATTTTTTCAAATAGTTCACTACCTTTTCTATGCTACCACACTTTTCATACATGTCTACCAAAGAATTTTATCAAACAGTTCAATGCCGTCATGCTATGGCTAAAAACCTAAAACAGGTGCTTTTGAACAAGCTATGGATACCAAAGCATAATAGTAAGCAATAACATAGACAAGGCAGTGAATTGTTTGAAAATGTTTGAAATGTTTTATAGATGGAATGCCATGACAATCCATAGTACTTGTTTGTCATGGCATTCCATCACCATGAGACTACATTTTTGAGACATTTTTTTCAAGCAGCTCACCTTGTCTATGCTATCAAGATTTTTCATACATGTCTACCAAATCATTTTATCAAACGCTTCATTTCCTTTGCTGCTATGGCTAAAATCCTGGGAAAATAGATGCTTTCAAACAAGCTGATGCTTGGAAAAAAATCTATCAAAGCATAATAGTAAGCAACAAGCCATGGTCTCATGGTTTTTTTTTTCACAAAAATCAGCTCAATTTTATTCATGTTTTTTTGTAGATTTTAAACACATTTTTTTGGCTATTTTGCAGTTTGAAATGAAAAATAATCATTGACCAAAAAGTCAACGATTTTTTCAAAAAATGGGGAAAAAATTGTCTAGCCTGCAAATTTTTTAAAAATCGTTATTAATTAGGATTTTTTTTCAGATTTATGCTTCTATGGACTGCAATCTATTCAATATTAATTTACACCATAAGGTAATTACATGCCTATTTGTTTTAAACATTCAAGCAATGATAATATTGGACATGACATTGGAATGCAGCCTGGTGAGGGTGGAGCACAACCTGCAGATGAAGGTCATGGTGTGCATCCCAGTACTTTAGAGCATGTAGAGTGTGATCAACATGTTGAGCTTGATCAGGCTAGAGAAGATCAGGAACATGATGTGGCCCCATCAGGTAAAAAGGACCACTCTAAAGTTCTTTTAAACATATTTAATTGCAATTGGTGTATTAATTAATGTAACCTTTCGTTTTTCAACTTTAGAGCATGTAGAGCATGATCAACGTGTTGAGCACGATCAGGCTAGAGAAGATCAGGAACATGATGTGGCCCCATCTGGTAAAGAGGACCACTCTCATGTTCTCTTAAACATATTTAATTTTAATTGGTGTATTAATTAATGTAACCTTTCGTGTTTCAACTATAGATCAGGATTTAGAGGGTCTTCAACATGTTGAGGATGAGTCTATAACAAAAGTTCAGGAACATGATGTGGACCCATCAGGTAAAGAGAACCACTCTAATGTTCTTTTAATTAATGAAACACTTGTAACAATAATAATAAAACATATCAGTTTAACATTTCCTTCTTATTGCAGCATAACCCCCCTTGAGGTGGCGTCCACGTCATGAGCAGACGACTAGGTGTACATTAAGATCACGAACAAAGGGCAGGACAACTAAAGGGGGGACATATATTGATTTAGAAAATGATACTCTACTTCAGCTTTATGAAGCTTTGAAAAAGAAACAAAAATAAGTGATTGTAATCATATCATGACAACCATACTTTTGATAATATGTAAAAACTGAAAGAATGAATATTATATGTTAATGAATGAATGTGAATATGTTAATTAATGAATGTTATATGTTAATGAATGAATGTTATATGTTATTAATGGATGAATGAATGATTACTGTATATGATTGGGTATGGGGAATTGAGAGTGATGAGGGGGGGAGCGCCAAATGAGCTTCCATCAAGCACTATGGTGGAGAAAAATGATTCTTTATACCTGAATCCATGCTTTGCATCATAATTTCTTAAGTTGTTTCCATTCCAATGTTCTGAGTTTAGTTTGTTTGTATGGCTTTGTATGAATACCACATTGTGTTGTGTGTGGATTTGGTTTCAAAGCTCTGCTTCTTATTTTTAGTGGTGACATACCTCTAAAATTTGACTTTTGTGCATAATAGGTTAGTGGAAAAATTGACAGCTTTGAAGGGTTTAGAGGCTCGATTGAGATAGATACACGATATTTGGATCTTGTTGTTGATGGGAGGCTTCACTTAACCATGAAATTTTGTACCATTTGCAAGTATGCAAAAGTTTCTCTACTTACATTCATTCTTGATCATAAATGTTGTAAATGATATTAATGCTTCAAACTTAAGATTCGCTTTCATTTTATAATGATTAAAATGTTATACTTTGCTATACATTCAAGCATTATTCCTGCCTCTACCCTCCTTTTAAGAATTTTCTGTCATAAAAGATTCACATTTCTGTCTCATTTACACAAATTTATTTGAAGCGCTAGAAGTGAATAAAGATATGTAAAAGATGATGGATTATGTCTAAACAACAATTTCCATCGTATAGCTAATTAAATCCTTAATATTTGAATAGTTTAGAGCTCCAATAAAATAATTTCCCGAGATTTGAATACGAAGGGACGCGACTTGATTGATCTCTCATTGATGGTACATTTCAACAAATATTTTTTTATTTAAAAAATTGCACTATTTCGTCGAACTTTCAATGTACACATCCGACGAATCACAGAAAAGGTCCAACGAAGTTTCTATAGATGCGACAAAGGCTTTGTCATAACTCCTTGTCCATTTCATCATAAGTATGATGAAGTCCACTGATGAATCACATAAAAATGTTCGACGAAGTTGTTTAGCTGTGACGAAGGCTTCATCGTAACTCCTTGTTCGTTTCGTCGCATGTTCGACGAAAATAACCGACGAACCACATGAAAGGTCTGACGAAGTTGCTTAGCTACGATGATGTCTTCATTTTAAATACTTTCCCTTTTGTCAAACTGGTGAAGAAATTTTGGTGTTCTTTCAATTCCCATTTCATCGATATTTTGACGAAAATACGAGCCATTTTATGATGTCGACGACCGACGAATCTGCGTCAGTTTTTCAACGTTTAATTCATCATCGGACGTACGACGAAAAAATAGCGACAAAAATGTTTTCTCCATTTCGTCGCTACTCTGACAAAGATTTGTCGAACCACCGACGAACATCCGTTGGAAAATGTTGTAAAATTCAGTAGTGAAAGGTCATGCCTTGGGCGTCCAAGTGGGGGAGGATTTTGGTGTCCATTTTTTTTCCATCAATGTGTCAAAGAGAAACATGAAGTTACAATCTTGATTGGTTATTGGATAGGTACCCATGAGAGAAGTCATGTGAAGGGAATTAAATATTTTATTATGTCTATTAGTTGTCCAAGAGGTAGGCATGGGCTTTTGCAAGTAATATTTGCCTCTTGTTTTGGGTTACCATTTGTGGTTTTCCCTCCTACAAGTTTCTATAAATTGGAGCCATGGGATGACAATTTTATGTTGAGTTCTTGTAGGTATCAGGGTGTTTCTAGGTTGATCAGAGAATAGTAGTGAAGTGTATTGTTATTTATCTCTTCATTGAAGATTAATAATATACTTGCCATCTCTTCTCATGTGGAGTTTTTTCCTGAAAGTGTTTCTCCACATAAATATGGTGTCTCTTATGGTTTTTTTATTTTTCTATTAATGTTGAATGTGCAATCACATATTTAATTCTGATTTAGCAATCTAATTTTTAGTTTACAATCACTTGCATAAATTAATATTGCATCTTGTCTTCACCTTCTTTCCAACAAAGGCAAGGGGATGGATTTAGTACCTTGATATGAATAGTTAAGCTATTCTCCTAGAGTACTATAAATTTGTTTTTGGTTGTCGCCACGTTTGCATGTTTTGGAAAGGCCTCACCTACTATGGGCAACCTTGTATCCTCTACAATAGCTTCTTTTGAGATGTCTATACACAACCCTTTATCATGGCTACATTATATGTTAGTTTTTCAAAAAATTGTTGTCATTCCTTCATCATATCCCAACAATGTGTTAAAAATAGTCGAGCCATCCTACTTGTTGGAAGATTAGCATGCAATGATGATCACTCAAGATTAAATTGTATGATCCATAGGTTCTTTTCAAACTAGATAACCACCCTTTTTGTGTCAATTTAAATAAACCTTTAATGTAACTTTTTTCTTGTGAATTCCACAAAATTTTCACCTTCTCTCCAATCAATACCTTCTTCCTTATTTCTTTTAGTTGAATGGAACTATTAACATTGGTTTTTGTTTCTATTGTTTGAATTGAAGGCAAGTTGATTTCCCATTTCTAAGAAAAATAGGCTAAAAGGTGAAAAGTGATCACGAATGTACTTAAATCATACATTTATTATAAAGGTAAAATAACACCTTGTACAAGTTCATAGATTCCCATTTCCCCTCCAGCTGAAGAGACATTTGTCCTCAAATGTAAATTATAGGTGAAATTATGACAAGGGGAATTAATATGGGACTTTTAATTAAGCACTAGATTGAATAATGAAAATAATAATACTTACATGCAATGCATATCTAATTTATGAACTAAAGTATAAGAAATACTTAGAAAAAATTCATAATTATAATTATGTAATAGTGATGACATGTTGAAAAGATTAATATGTTGTTTATGGCATAAGAAATTAATGTGGCATGGATGAATGTGATTAGTAAATTTAATGTAATAGAGCATAAGATGACAAAGATGTCACATCATTGGTGAATTTAATTGACAATTGGAATTTATTTATAGAAATTAATGGTGATGTGTTGCATGTGGTATGATGAAGATGAGGGTATCTGATAGTGGTGTTGAGTGTCAGTAATATAGGTCCATTAACTGTGGTTGCATGTATAGTGGCTACAGGTACCTTTGGTAGTGGCTAATATGTGTTTGTTAGTGTGAAGGAGGGGATTCACTACTCCCAAGTCCCAAGAAAAACAAGGTCTAAAGGGAGTGTATAGCCCTCGATCACCTCAATGTACAAGGCTTAAGTGAAGAAGGTACAAGATGAAAGAGATTGCAAAAAATATACTTGAAGGAGTCTTTGATATGCTTTTGGATGAAGGAATTTAGGGATCGAAAGAGAAGATTACACAGGTCTCTAGAAAAAACTGACTAGCTTTTGGCCAAAAGATGTTAGTGTGAGATTCAAATGATGGTGTGGTGTGTTGTTGTCTTAGAGACGTGCTAGTGTCTCATACAGTCAGAGAGTTAGAATTGTAAATAGAAACTCAGATAATCTGCTATGTACCCAAAATATGATGTATGACTATTTTACTAAGTTGTGAGAAACCTAAAATGAAGGGAAATGACAATAATAAGAATAATTTATGAATCTAGACTAAATTGATAAAAATGGAAAAGAAGGTAAGATATCAACTCATGAAAGGTCGTGTGCTACAAAGCCTCAAAAAAAGTTTCACACGAATGAATTCCACACAAGGAGGATGAGGAAAAGTGTTGGGGTTGTTTTAGGGCTTGCCTCAGTCAAACCCCTATTTTGGTATTTTCACCTCCACGGATACCCAGATAGATAGAAAATAAACAAGATGTGTGATAAAAGAAAATATGGAGGAGAACCCATACCATAAATAAATAGATGAGACAAGACATGTTAGCAAATAGACAAGACAATATAATGCAACAAGAGAGCATTACCAACATCCTATGGCTCCCTCTTGGCTTGGTAAATGAGACTTTGAATGCTTGCAAGAGAGCCTTGGCTATTGACAATACATGAATCCGGTAGAGCTTATTCGTAGAGAAGAGACATAGGAGAGAAGAAAGTGAGAAAGCAAGTTGGAGAGAAAAATGGTAAGAATGAATAAGAATGAAGGTGAAAGAGAGATCTTTGTGAAGTTGCATGGGCAGGAAGAGCCATTACACTCATAATTCTGTCACAATGACACATGGAATGGGAAAGGTTCGCGAGATTCTCTCATTTAAACTTGAAAAGTTCAAGGGGGTGATCCCACAATATTGGTTTACAATTTTTGGCCAAATTGGACATTGAACTGATTTTTTCTAACTAAATCTTCCCTTTTGAGCACCTATAGTTGCTAAACTGTGAGGAATTTGAAGATGATGCAAACTAGTGATTTGTGGAATTTTGTCTATAGATTCTAAATATATATATTTTTAAAT
The DNA here is from genome assembly GCA_007258455.2 of Sequoia sempervirens. Classification (NCBI taxonomy): domain Eukaryota; kingdom Viridiplantae; phylum Streptophyta; class Pinopsida; order Cupressales; family Cupressaceae; genus Sequoia; species Sequoia sempervirens. The sequence continues at coordinate 18,388 of VDFB02038483.1, forward strand.
TTTTGGAATCATATTGCACTTCTTTTTCCATCTCCTTTGAAAACTAATTTTTTTTAGTAAACACCATTTTTAAGGAGTAACACTCACCGTATAACACAACGTTTTTTCCATGAAGGATAATTTTTTTTTTGAATTTGATTTGTAACTAAAGATATCTAAAGCTTTCAATTGCTCTATAGTGTTTTATTGAATATTTTTTCCTTAATCAAGTTTTCAAGTCAAACCACCATAATTCAGACATATGGACTATATAACATAATTTTTTTGTATGTATCAAATTATGGTTTCTTTTTGTTGGATCAAGGAATTCAAAAACCATCAAAGACCCATGTATTTTTCAAATTTTTTTTTGATAATATTCTACTTTTCCAAAGGTAGAAATATAGAGCTTGATTTTTGGTGAAAACCTGAATATCTCATTAAACAAGAAAATAAATATAATAATAAATTAAATTTATTTAAAATTATAATTTTGGGAAGCTTATAATAAGGAATAAATACATACTTTTGTAAAATAAATTTAAAATGAATTCATTTGATCCCCTAAAGGTAACCAAAAAGTGATTTTTAAAATCGCATCTTTGATAGTGTAAAGGAAGCTCTACTATAGGTATGTATTTCTGAAACTAGTGGTTCTATCCACGGGTTTGATATATGTAGTTTGATCAAACCCTCTTCAACTGGAATGCTTTAAATGGGAACTTTTAAGGTTTAAATCATTATATTTTCTAAAAATATGTGATATCAACAAAAATCAAAATCTCCCAAAAATTGTAAACCAGCTTTGTGGGATCACCCAAGGATGATAACATGTTGTGCGAACTTCCACACATTGCGTAGGTGTCCAACTCACAACTTTGCAAGAAATGAGGTGGCAGATTGCTAACGCTTCATCATTGTCCCTTATGGAGTTGAAATCATGAAATTCTGACTCATAAGATTGTTGCCATAAATGTAGCTAGGTGCCATAAATGTAGTGGGCTAAATGCACAAGTGTGAAATTACCACAAGGTGCAATTTTATGACACTATGATGTAAGCAGGGGAGGTCCTGCACACACTGAAACACAACATCACACAAAAATAATAGCCTTCAAGTGAAAAAGTTCTCAAATACTCTTTATCTCAACAATCTGTCATTATGCCTTGTAGCATAGCCAACCCACTCAATTGGGTATATCTCCACAATGGGGTTCTTTCAGACCAAAACCAATACTATTTCAAGAACCCATTTTGGTGCTCAAAAAAATATCAACAAATCACAATTGGTTATTTTGCAACAACTTCAACCAAATCAAGTTTCTACGCTTTCTAGCCTTCAAATTAGGCCTAATTTCCAAAGGACCTTGCCTCAAAACATGCCAAAATTCACCAAACCAAATTGGGAAGCAATTCTAATGTGTTCAAACTAAGGACTTCACAATTTACTTGTAGAAATTCATTCACCAAGTTGCCTAACTCCAAAACCCTCTTTTTTAGGTAAAAATCTAGGGTTTTATTGGAAGTGTTGCTTCCAAACCTCTCACAACTCTGCAATCACTTCAAACAAGGCCTAATTGACCTACAAAAACTCAATTCATCAAGAAATTGCACTTCCCCTTTACATAATTCTCACTTTCCCTTATCAAAACCTCACTAATTTATGAAGAAAACCCACTTTTCACCATTGGGGCTTCTTGCCCAATACATTATTTGACCTCCCTTGCACCAAAAAAACATGTACACATATTTTTACTAATGAGGTAGACCCATTCCACAAGTCATAGGATCCACAAAAAGTGGAATGGGTCGGATTTACATCTTGAAGATATAAACCCTTAAAACATGGTATAAAACCAGTCACCAAAGAATTCAACTAAAATTACACCAAAACCAAAGTTAGAAGTTCAAATCAAGTGCAAATAGATGCTAACACACACCACTAAATGAATTCAGAACATTTTAGATCCACGTGTTATGGTACAGGTTGTACAGTTTTAAAACTCCAATGAAAAACTTACAAAATTTGACAAAACATAATATATCAAGTGATCTTTCAAATCTCTAAAATAGAACATACATCATTGCTTTTCATCCTTTTAAAGATTTTTCCCTCCTACACCAACTTTCCTAATGGCTACAATTTCCTTTTCAAATCTTGTGACTGTTAGACTTCCTAAACTAGTGCCTTCTATAATTTTTCAAATTTGCAAATTTTCACCATTTACAACTTTTCAGCATTTTTGCATATTTTGAAAACAAAAACTCCTAAAAGCCTAGGAACCATCAAATAGGACTTATTACAACAAAAATTGGTCTTATTGGCCTTATTTAGGTAAAATGAATCCTAACTAGAGCCTACTCCTAATCAACCTAGATTGACAACTTTTGTTCCAAGGTGCTCCTGCACCACACTATAGTTAGCTATAGGTACCTTTGATAGTAGCTACAAACACTTTTTCTACAAGTCCCACTAGTAGTGGCTGCAGGCCTTGAATATAGGTCCCTCTCTAGCAATAGTTACAAACCTTTGCTACATGTGTGTGTTTTATTGAGAAGATAAGTATTGGAGTATATGTAGGATTTTTTTTATATGATAGAGGAATCATATTGAGTTGCAACACATTTTGAGCTATGAAGCCCATCCATTGTGGCTAGCAACTTTTTTTTGACCCAAATTTCATCAAATGAAAAGGGTTTATAGAAAAAATTGTCAGGTTTCCATCAATATAACTTTTTCCTTATTTTGAATTTAATAAATTATTATTATTGATTTTCTACCTACATTAAATCTAAAGTCTTGATTGATAGGCTGATTAAAAAACTTCTATAACTTTCAAACTACTTAATATTTTTCAAATGTACAAGATACACCACATTCTATGCTTCACATACTATATAGGATAAAAGAAAAATTGGATTTCATAATTTTTTGACCAAGTTATGGTGGTCAGACAAATTTTTTTTAATAATTTTGAAAATTTCTAATAAAAAAATCATAACTAATTATTTACATGGAAAAAAATTACAAAAAAAATCCAGTACATCCAGGCATGTGTCCTCTATATTGAAAAAATTATAAAAAAATATTTTTTTTTCCTTGTACTTAGGGTGGTCAGGCATACACCTACTTCTTATCCTTTTCTTGAAAATTTAGTACCACTACATTTAAATTTCAAATTTTCTCAAAACAAATTTACTTTTTCCCAAAAAAGGACTAGTATCCTAGAAACTACATTCAATTGTCTACAACCTTTTTTTCTTACATATTTTTCAAATTATGTTAATAACCTATTCAATTTTTTTTATGTCAAACTGTTGCCTAACTCTGATTTTATGAATTTTCATTGCCACTTAGAGGCCTAGCTTGGACCCCCATGATCCTGCACTGAACCACATGCAACATAGGTGAATCTTAAAATACCACCCAATATAAAAAATATAAAATTCCAAGCACTAATGAAGACTCACATTCCTCACAATCGACAAGCTTAAATCATTCCACATAATCATCATGAAGGAGCTAAATAATTTGTTGAGATTTATCCTAGGTCAAATCTCCTCAATTTGCAACATTCCAACGCTCCTGTTTAGAAGCCCATTTAGGTAGAAAATTAGTCAACTTATTCCATTGTTTCAAAATATGAACAAAAGAGATGAGTTAAATTTTGTGGCTAAATGAGGGATTTTCTTAGCTATGCCAAATCCAATCTCTAGGAAGACTCCTACAAATTCCTTTTATTTAAGAGGGAAAAAAAATTTATGGAATCCATTTCACACATGAAATTCCTCCATCCTATTGCATAAAATCTCTCCAATACTGTAAGAATGGCCCTAACCTCTATTTGATTAAAAAATTGTAGACCCATAGAAACTTAGAGAATAAAAATGAATTGATCCTTCACTGTAAAGACCTCTCCCAATCCTTGTAGTA
>VDFB02038484.1:0-22869 GCA_007258455.2 Sequoia sempervirens
ATCCATGCTACAATACCTACAACACTTCAAATGCATTCACAAAATTCCCAACCATAAGAGAGCAGTGTTAGCAATAGATGAAAAGAACATCATTGCACTCAATCACTAGAACTTGATTTTGATGTTTGTGTAGTGTAGGAAAAAGTATCTCTTTTTCACACTTAATTTGGGAATAATTAATAATAAAAGGAGCTTAATTATGCCTTAATTTAGTGTTGTAATATGTTTTTCATATTCACATTAAGTTTAGGTCCCTTTTAAATAAAATGGACTTAATTGTGCCTTATTTTTGGTGTTGTAAGGTGTACCTTTACACTTTCACATTAATCTAGGGATTTATTAATTCATTGAGGTTAATTTTCTTTAATTGGCCCCTTTAATTGAAATACAAGCCTAATTAAATGTAATTTTTGAGAGATAAAACTCAACATTCATAAACGCCATTTCACAACACTTAACTTTAGAAGATGTGTGTCCTAGGTAAGTGACCTAGGACCCATTCGCCATAGGGCGAATGGGTCCTCATTTAGATCTAGGACCCTAATTTAACATAATGTTTAACACTAAGAAATGTGTGTCCTAGGTAAGTGGCCTAGGACTCCCCTTTGAAATATGTTTTTGGCGGTATTTTAATGATTTAAAATCTACAATTCAATGTCAACTTGTGATATTTGAATTTTGGGAATTAATGTTAAGATATGTATAAGTACAAGGTTATTTCATTATGTTTTATCCTAGAAATTTTGTGAGACTTCATGAGATCAAGCTAGAGAATTCAAGAGAATTTTCAATGCATTCAAGGGAAGATTTATAGAAGATCATTGCAACAATCAAGATTCATTTCATCATGTCCAAGATTTATTGAATCATGCATGTTGTTTGAGCTAATGTGGTGATGTAGTGTTCAAGATCTATTCAAGCATATCAAGGCATTTTTTCAAGACAAGTTTCATGATCAAGATCTACATCCATTGAGGCCACTTCATGCTAATTTGTAGATTTATTATCCAAGGTTTCAAATAAGGTTTCATTGTTTCATCCCTTCATGTTTCATTGTTTCATTCCCTCATGTTTCATTATTTCATTATAAGGTTTAATTACCAAAATGGGGTTTGACAAAGGAAAATCCCCAATCCCTAACAAAACCACAATTTTCTCTCTTTGATGTGTGATTGCAGATTTTAGGTTGAAGATCCTTTGAAGAGGAAAATTGAAGAAAGTTACAAAGTTATAAAAGTTGCAAAAAAAGTTGTCAAATCACAAAAACTCCTCTATAGAATTTATTTCTGGTTGTCTAAAAATCAACACCTAGAATTTGGGAGTGGAGACCTGGAAAAGGAAAACCCAAAAAGCATTTTTCAAGAACCCTAGCTAGGACCCATTTGCCATAGGCTGAATGAGTCCTCAATGAGCTTCAAAAGGTGATTTTTGGTGAAAGGTACACATTGTTTTCCCCTTTCTAGATCCACCTTTTGATTACTATTTCTGTCAAATTTGTTTACTGTTCTTCATTTGCATATTATAGCTTATATTTTGAATGAAATTAGGAAAATAGGTCTTTGGGGTGAATTTGTTCTTCACCCCCTATTTTTCACCTTTTCAGTTTTTAGGAAATATTATTCTTCCAAATAGATTAAAACAAAAAAGTGCAAATGCTTTCCTCAATCTTACACAACAAACACAAAAAAAACTATGCACTTGAGAATAAAAAATTCTACATACTTCTCCTACACAACAAAATACTGATATCACAATCCCTTCCAACATATTTAAGATTCCAAAACCACACATTATAAACTATAACCCTCCATATATGATATTTTCTATTAAGATCTTTATGACCAAACCTTCAATGAGAAATAAAAAAACCAACCAACATCCTTATATTTTCATACTTCTAAGATGCAATGTAAAAAAAATCAAATAAAATTTATCATTGCTTGTGGCTGCAACAATACTAACTTCCATTGCTTCAATTATGATCCAAAAATATTCAAACTAAAGGTAACTGATAGTCTCCATCATTTCCTTTTATTGACCCTTAAGAATGATAGCTCCTTCCCTCTTTGATTTCCTTATTCTAAAAATACTATGAATAAAATCCTCTACCCCATCACCATTACTTTTGCTTGCCCTTTCAAATACACTCTCTGTAGATGTCACCTCTACATGGGATTCATTTGCATCTGATGTTAGCGCCACTACTACAGAACCAAAATTATTAAAGAGTTAAAAAAATATGAAGGAACATTGTATAGTGGCGATGAAGGAGATATTGGATGACTTCTCCTCTACATGCTTCTCATCTTCATGCCAAATGAATTCTCCTCTTCATGCCATCATTTCCTGAATAACAACCATCCATGCTCTTCCCACACACACACAAGAATGACTTCTGGGCACAGGAGAAATGCATGCTTTGATACCAAATGAAGGATTCAAAAAATACAAAATAGAACAAAGAGAATAATATTGTACATCATTAATATCAATGTATGTTTATACAATCAAATACTGAACTGAATTACATAACTACCGGCTCTTGTACATATAACTATTTTGTTAACATAAAAAAGTGATTATGACAATGTTTATTATCCAATAGATAGTGGGTTAACATCCACTTTCTCCTTCAAAATTTTTGAATGCAAGCTAAGAAAGTACCATAGAAGGGAATATGAAAATAGATGAAGAGAACTATGGTAAGATATGTAAAATATAATTAAGCAAAGTAATGTATTTTTTAAGCAAATACTACGACACTGTAACTTAGCTAATAAAAGAAAGAAGTTAAGGAAATAAGAAACTACCAAATTTGACAACAACAACGATATGATTTAAATGTAATTACCTTTCTCTCCAACAATGATTGGGCACATTAAACCACATTTATAGGGAAGTTGGGGAGGTGATCAAAGGTGGCAGGTTTGATATTTATTGAAATTCCATGACTCTCGCAACAGTCATCACTATGTTTCTAAATACATCCTCCATAAATTATATTAAAATCTTATCCATGCAACAAAGTCACATTTATTTCCCACTATTGGTTGGAAGAGGTTTGTGGGCAACATTTACCCAACATTACCAACCTTTTCTAGAATGTGATACACACAAGTTTTTATATGCATTGTTTCTTCAGAAACATTTGATAAAATTGGAATGAGACAAAGTTTTTATGTACATGGATATTTGTCATTGTAGTGGTATGCCTCTTGGTGTAATCATGTTAAATGTGTTATCACACACCACCAATTTAATTTTTTCTCCTCACCCACTCCACAATGGGAATTATTTACCTTTATTGAAATATGGATGCATTGCTAAGTTTTAATGCATCGCCTAGTGGATTTATTCTTTGAAAGAAGAATCTTCGGTAGACTTGAGCCATTTGATGGCCATTAAAAGCATTCAAAAAGAAAAATCTAATATATTTTAAATCATCCCATATATCAAATGCTCATTGTATCACCAATTTGCTATACACGAGTGATTAAAATCTTTCTCCCCATTTTTACTCAACGATGGTATTTGATAAAAAAATAGCAAATAATTAAAGGGAGAAGCCTCTATTTCATTTCTATCTTATTGTCTATATGTGTTGAGGAAGATGTGATATAGGGTAAATGCTTTTTTTTAATTGTATGTTAAATACAAGTACAATGTTATTGAAAGAAACAAAATATACATTAAAAAAATGCACGTAAGGAAGACATTTGGTATCGACTATATTGTTCTACATAAGTAGAAATTCCTATGATTATATATATTAGGCACCTTTTTAAGTTTATTTGTTATATTGTTATAAGAGTATGGTGTAAGGAAGCTAAGATAGTGGAAAAACTTGCTACACTAATCTTGAGAGAGAGTAATGCAAAATTTTTATAGATCTTTTCAATTACAAAAACTTAAACATAAATAAAAATAAATATCATGCATACCATAACATAGTGATTTATGTGGGGAAAACCCTTTCGGGAGGAAAACCCCACACTCCAAAAGTTGCCCAATATATTATTCAAAAATCACAAGGATTACAATATACCTACATAGCAAGCTTCTCACAAGAGTATCACCAACCATAGATCCAAAGACAACACAACCGCTATCATACTCTCAGAATACATCACAATACACAGCTAGAATACAATGCCCTCATAAAATAGGGTTTCCTTCTAAGGAAAGTCAAGCTAATAAAATTTTAGCCATAAGATCTAAGACCTAATGATGAATGGTCCAGATTTACAATAATAAAATATAAATAAATTTTTCCTTTTAGTGGCGCTACCCCTGAGCCCCCACAAGGGTGAGCTACCCATAGACCACCATCCAAGGGGATTATCCCCTTAGACCCCTCACGGGGGGAAACCCCCTATGCTCCCCTTGTCACAGATGTATCAATAGTACTTTATGTATCAACAATACCTTATATAATTGCAAGGTTGAGACACATTTTCCCAACATATGGAACTCAAGTATAACTATGAAATGTGGGGAAAAGGCTCCCTTAAATGAATAAGGGGGTATTTTCTATATTTATTCATCTCCCAAAGGAATTTCATTAGGAAAGAGATCACAATGAGTAGAGATTGACTTTCAACCTCAAAGATGAGTCAATCAAATTTGGATCTCAGTCATTATGACAATAGGATGGATCTAAAACCAAATTGAAATGATATGCAATTCTTAAACTAAATGAACTATAAGACCTAGAACATGAAATACAAATTACTTAAAGTACATAAATGGAAACCACAGTTTACAGGCATATCTAAGAAGGGTAAGGACACATGTACCAGTCACCAAAAGTAGGTTTTGAGCTTTGTTGTAGAGTAGGTTTTCCCTAGGGTGAATGGATCCTAGTTAGGGCTTCTGAAAATTCTTCTTGCAGTCCTTTGAGGTAGGATCTTAGCTTTTTATTTTCATAGGTTACATTGTCAGAAAACCAAAAATAAATTATGAATTTGAGTTTCTATAACTTAACAACAATGAATGCAACAAATGCAAGATTGTAAAATTTTTCTTCAAGATCTTCAATCCTTCTTCAACCTATAATCTGCTCATACAAAGAGGGAAAAATTGTTGTGTTTGAATGGGGGTTTTCCTTAGTCAAACCCCATGTTTGGTAATTAAACCTTTATAGAAAGATAATGACAATGGAGAAGGAAATGATGAATGAACACTTGCTTGCTATAACTCACCAAACCTTCAATGTATTCCCTTAGAGGATTGACGACAAACACATCACTCCAAGGAACTTGATCTTGCTTTTCTTGATAGATTTGGACACTTGAAAATGATTGGATGCTTTAGGATCAACAATGCATGTTAGCCTTCACAAGATGAAATGAACATACATAAGCTTGAACATGATGATAAGATTTTGATTGTTGCAACAAATGACTGATAAATCTACTCTTGAATGCTCTTTACAAATATTTTCTCTTGAAAATATTTAATCATGCGTGCTAGATTTGAATTGATAAAAGACCATGTATTTATAGGCATTTATCTAATTTCCTAAAAATTAGATTCCAAAAGCTGACAATTACATATTAAATTTGAATCATTAAAAGAGCACCAAAAACATATTTTAAAATGGGTCCTATGAATTAAATGGGACCTATTCACCCTTTGGAAAATGGATCCTAGCCTAGAAGTCTAGGACACTCATTCTCCAATGTGATTAAAATATTAATTGTGTTAATTAAATGTTGGTATCCCTTTCAAAAAATGGGAATAGTAAGGCTTTTGAATGCATAATTTAGAAAATTAGAAGCTTAATTAAGTCCAATAAATTAAAGGACCCAAAAAAAGTGTGAAATTGTAAAGGGTATACAGTTTCTACACTACATGTAGCCCCCACTTTAGTGAGAGTATGAACTTACGCTTAGAATCACACTAAAGTAGACAAATATGCATCAAGAGAGGTCCAAGTGTACAAATGTTAGAAAGATGGGATGAAAAAGATCAAGGTGTATGATCAAGCCCCCAGGAATGAAGATCCCATGTTAGACCAACATATGGACAAAGGAACACACAAGATGTGTAAGATATGTGCATCAAGACAAGATACACACGTATACAATATTAATGCTATTGCAAAAAGGATGGAATAACAAGTTGTGTTATGCTACATCCATCAAATACCCTCACAAGGATGTAAAACCACTTATGAAACACATGAATCCATAGGCAAGAAAGTTGTGTTATGCTAGGTAGCCATGAAATACGCTCATAAGGGCTAGTGTAATCTGATATACACTAGGTGAGCCCCAAAGGAAAAATGAGAAACACAAACTAGGTCTACAAGGCGTGAACTCATAACAAGGGGGTGGAAGATATGAAAGCCACACCAAGTCTACAGGTCTCTGATCATTAGCCATACCAAAGTTATAATCCCTGATAACTTTGATAAGGTGCCACAAAATGATCAATGCTATGCCAACGATACACTAAATCCAACCTTTGTGAACAAAATTGAAGCAAAAATGTCAATATGTTCATGCCAAAATGATAATACCAATGCCCATATCAACACAATACCAATGTAATAATACCAATGCCAATGTCAAAGTAATTCCAAATATGCCCCCACTTTAAAGTAATTGCTAAACACCATACTATGAGAAATTACTTTAAAGTAGAAATGATACATTCTAATTGATAAGAGGGCCATGAGAGCTTATTTGGAAAGCCATATGCCAATCCTATGTTTCTAAATAAAGTTATGTTATGAAAAAGGAAGGTACCCCAAAATGCAATCTCAAACATCACGGATTCGAGGTCAGTGCATGTCTTTGCTATAGTGATATAATAGAGCTTGAAACTGTCATCATTCCTCAAATACATCATGGAACAATGAACACAAAGGAGGAATGAGCCATAGAGAGATAGAAGATAAACAAGCCTTTTGGGTCAACATGGAAGATACCTAAATGTCTCAACACTTTGCATCATCCCCAAAAGGAAAATATAAGACAAAGGGAAAAGACAATGTTTACAAAAGATAGAAGAATATAGATACAAATAGAAGAATTTCACGACAGATTTTGTTTCCTTTGTATCCTTGCACCAACAGAGTAACAAGGGTCATCCAAAGAAAACTCACAAACATAAAGGAACACCAAGCAACACAATACAGGGGATCATAGTACATACATGTAATCACAAAGAACATAAACAAAAAGATAGCATGTCACATGTGAGCCAACCTATAGCAGGTCATTCCCATCCCAATCTTGTTCACCATATACAAAAGGTGGATAACTAGCCAAATGGGCAATGATATGTTCCATACTATGACAAGGCTATCAAACCCCTTGCCCCCCAAAGTGTAGGACAAGCATGAACTGATATAAGTGATGATATGATGCTCCTTGCAATATGGAAAAATGATTTTCACTAAGTTATGCAATTTCTAAAACTAAAACAAAGATTTGTAGGTTGAAATAGACTAATAAAACAAAGAAAAAACAATGTGCAAAATACCCAGACAGGTTCACCCTAAGGAAAATGAGTCCTAGGATAGGCATCTAAAAAAATTAAATATGAGTTTTTAACCTGATATTTAAGACAAAAAATAGATTCTTCAGTGATAATTTTCCAAGAAATATGATGAAAATGTAAATTCAATTTTATGACAATGTATGAACAAATTGACAATTTTTTTGAATGCGATTTTGAATGAGATCTAAATGATTTAAACACACTTTAATGCAAGCTACTATGCAAAAATTATGCAATATTTTTGGATTTTATGATTTAGATAATGTGAACATGAAATATGTAACCCTAAATGCAGTGCAAAACAAGTTGATGTAAAACCTAGATCTAGGGTTTCAAGGATCTCCAAATCAACAAAGTATGATGTACAATGTCAGGTCCACCAAAATGAAATGTGGAGAAAAAGTTCCCTTAAATGAATAAGGGGATATTTTCTCTATTTATTCCTCTTCCAAAGGAATTTCATTAGGAAAGAGATGATAAAGAGTAGACATTGAATTTTAACCTCAAAGGCGAGTCAATCAGACCTAGATCTCAATCCTTAAGATAATAGGATAGATTTGAAGGGCGGGTACAAAAATATGGGTGGCCAATTTGTGGCCAAATTTTAAAAAAAGATTTGAAAGATCATAACGCGAGCGTGTTATAACGTGCTCACGTTATGGCTTGGTGTGCCAAGCCTAAGGCTCAACCACAAAGAGCCCATAACGTGAGTGCGTTATAACGTGCTAGCGTTATGAGGTATTAAAAGAAAAAAAAAGAATTTGAAATAATTTTTATTGTGATTGTGTTTTTTTTCTGCTCGTGGCCAAAACCCTTCATTTTCATGCTTGCATTCTGGGAGGAGCCATCTTGCAAGTTTTTCCATCAAATTTTTGTTGTTTCGTTGCCAGGATGCCGCCATGTCGACAAGGAGGTTTGAGAGGTAAGGATTTTTTTTGTTGTTGTTGTGAATTTGTTAGTTTTAGGTTATTTTTGATATTTATTTTTGAATTTTAGGAGATGTTAATGAACCTACAAACCCTCCTCAAAATTCTCAACAAGCACAACAACAACAAGAGGAACAAAATCCTCAACAAGCACAACAACAACAACAACAAAATCCTCAAGTTGAACAACCACAACAACAACCTCCTCCACCAATCCCTCAACATCCTCCTAGAAATTAGAAAAACTTGAGTGAAATTGAAAACAATAAAAAAAATAGAGTTAATCAGGAGGTTGAATGATCCAAATGGTTCAAACATGGAAAGAATGACCCTGGAAACTTCACTCAAAGAAATGTTAAAACATGTAGATTCAATCAAGAAACAATTAACTGGTTGGCAAGATAGGAGGCAAGCGGCTAGGAATTATTACCAGGATAAATTATCATATAAAGATGTAAAAGATCTAAAAATTACAAAATTAGATTTGTGCTCATTATTCATTGACCCACACACAAATGCAAATATTACCCTCAATGCAAAGTGGTTTCCTATCCATTGGTGCCACCACCAACATATTAGGACCTTTTTTTGGGATAGGTGGTACATGGTTTTTTATTACCCACCATGCAACAATTGTGAAGTCCCACAATATTTCCTGAGGAAACTATATTGTGAGTTCATCTTGAATAAAATCTTGAATTATTTTGATATGAGGGACTTCTAGGGGAGAGATGGAGGGTCGACTTAAGATAGACCCGGTGCACATCAGGATCTGAGGTGGCAAGCGAGATGACCTCTTGCTAGGCTGCCTCATGAGCACATCGTTATCCCTTCCATTGTGAAGGAGAGTGTCGAGGTAGAGACTTTGTAGGCCATCAAATCTCTGACCCAGAGTCTCATCTAGCATGCCAACCCTATACTACAACTCAATCCAAGGGAGTCTTCGAGTGGTGGGCTTTGATCCCATTTTTGTTAGGCTTGTGGGGTGACTTGTTCATATGACCCCACCGACACTTAGGAGGCTACTACGTAGGATACATTTGTAACTATGGAGATGGCAAGGGTAGCTGACATTTTTAATGAGGCCTATGGCATCTATTCTTAGGTAAGTGTTAGCATGTTCATTGAAATTAATTTATTAAATTTCAATTTTGAAATGCAAGATTAACTAATTTAGTTTTATGATTTTAATAAAATTCTAGGGTCACAGTGTTGATACTGGATACACTGGCCCTACACCTGCTTATTTCTCCACTGCATCTACCATTGAGGTATGTAACTAGTAAAAAATTATAAATTTATTACATGTTAATAGCATTGTTTTATGAATGGTATTCTAATATGTGATTTTGGATGTTGAATAGGCTAATATTGGAGGTTTCGAGGGAGCACCTCCTAGTGCCAGTGGATTTAGACAAACCTACACACAGGTAATAGAATAAAGAGTTTAACTAATGAGTTGTACTTAATAGATATGTGTAGTTTATATTCATATAATTGATTACGTTGCATTGCACATCTTTCAAACTCAAATCATTACTTCACATTCCATAACTAATAACTAGATGTTGATAGATGACAAAATTTCAACTACAATATAGTTGTTAAGAAATTCAACATAAGCAGTGATGAAAATACTTCACATAGCATAAGTAATAAGTAGGAGAAACTTCCAATTTCATTTGCTTGTCATGGAATTCCATGAGACCACTTTTTACTGAGGCATCTTTTCAAACAATTCACTGCCTTGTCTATGCTATGGATGCTTGGAAGAAATATGTGAAATAATAATAGTAAGCAATAGCATAGACAAGGAAATGAGTTGTTTGAAAAAATGCCTCAAAGAAATGTGGTATCATGGTGATGTCCATCACCATGAGACCCAATTTCTTTGAGGAACTTTTTCAAACAACTCAACGCCTTTTCTATGCTACCACATTTTCCATACATGTCTACCAAAGCATTTTATCAAACAGTTCTTTCCTCACTACTATGGCTAAAAGCTTATAAAAGGTTCTTTCCAAAAAACTATGGATTCTTGGAAAAAATCTATCAAAGCATAATAGTAAGCAATAACATAGACAAGGCAATGAGTAGTTTGAAAAAATGCCTCAAAGAAATGCGGTCTCATGGTGATGGAATGCCATTGCATCACCATGAGACCACATTTCTTCGAGGCATTTCTCTAAATAGCTCACCACCTTTTCTATGCTACCACATTTTCCATACATGTGTACCAAATAATTTTATCAAACTACTCACTTCCTTGCTGCTATGGCTAAAAGCCTAAAATAGGTGCTTTCCAACAAACAATGGATGCTTGGAAAAAATATATCAAAGCATAATAGTAAGCAATATCATAGTCAAGGAAGTGAGTAGTATGAAAAAATTCCTTGAAGAAATCAGGTCTCATAATGATGGAATGCCATTCCATCACCATGAGACCACATTTCTTTGAGACATTTTTTCAAACAACTCACTGCTTGAAGAATAGAAACCAACCCATTAGCCAAAATTCTCCTCCAAATTCTTTTCAAGGTCCTCATCCTCAATTTACCAATCCATGGAACCTTCCACCTTTTATTCCACTTGTTCATGTCCCCACCCCTCCCTCTTCATGTCATGATCACCCTCCATCTCATAACCAAAACCACACTATACCATCCACCCCATCCCAACATAATACCATAGAGAAGGCAATAAACTATTTGAAAAAATGCCTCAAAGAAATGTGGTCTTATGGTGATGGAATTCCATGAAACATTTGTTTGTAATGGCATTCCATCACCATGAGACCCCATTTCTTTGAGGATTTTTTTCAAACAGTTCACTACCTTCTCTATGCCACCACAGTTATCGTACATATCTATGAAATAATTTTATCAAATGCTTCACCGCCTTGCTGCTATGGGTAAAGCCTAAAAACACGTGCTTTTGAACAAGATATGGATAGGGAAAATAGTAAGCATGATAGTCATAAATATATAGTTTAATAAGTACTCAATTTTTTTGTTCATTATCTCATACATTATAAGCCATGACGTGGATCACTATTGTAGTTATTGTGATTGAATAATTTTTTGTTTTATTTTTAGATGTTACAAGTGGATACACCTCCAAATGTTCATAGGGAAATGGAGATTGGTGTTTTATCTGCTATAGACTCCTTGATGGCTCTAACAGGGGAGCTATGAGGCAAATTACTAAATTTCAATTTACATTCGTTGTTATAGATATTAGTTAGTAAAAAATCAAATCATTATTGATTCATAGTTTAATTTTTATTTGGATGGTTTATTCAGGGATTCAACACACCTCAACATGGGCATTTGAATATTTCCCTCATGGGGAGTGATCATCAGATGGTGGTAAGTGATTATTTTGTTAAACATATCATTTTTTATAATGTAATTTCTATATACTAATGTCTTTACTTCTTATTGTAACATATAAGACTTGACCAAGAACTAAACCCTAGGAGGAACACCAAGAGCACTCCTCGACTGCAGCATAAACAAGTGACAGACGTATCACCATCCGATCGACAAGCAAAGGGAAAGAGCTTATTTCAAGAGCATGGAGAGCAATGTCTTTTGATTCCAAAGCCCTTTGTTGTATTCCTATATAGCATTTTTGTACATATTTTGTATTGGATATTTTTGACATTGTATGCCTATATGGAATTCTCGTAAGCCTATATGGCTATTTTGTACATATATTTTATACTTAGATTAACATATATTTAGGTATGCCTACATGGCTATTTTGTTAATACAAATCTTTTTTATCGATGGTGCCCATATTTGCATTATAAATCCATGGTTCAATAGATATGAGTTATGTGTATTCAAGTGTATACTTTACAACTTACGTGTATACTTTGTGACTTATGTGTATTCCAATGTATACTTTGTGACTTACGTGTTTTCATGCATATACTTTGTATTAATTTGCGTATACTATGTATTCGTGTGTATACTTCAAGGCTTACATGTTTTTGAGTACTTGTGCTTCCCTTATTCACATGTACATGCTTGACTTATTCACGTGTATACTTATTAATTGGTTAGCCCTAGCATTGATCATTGTTGTCCTTCATGGTTTATCTTAAATATTAATTGATTGATGCTAAACAACTTTATTAGTCGATGCTAAACAACTTCATTATTTCTAGGAATAGTAGTAGAGTTACAAATTCCAAATTGTACAAATTGAAAAGAAAAGATTAAATGTAAATAAATGAACTGATTATTAACTTGATAATTGATTAAGAATGAGTATAAAATATATCAAGAGATGAGCCTTCTAGAATGGTAACTACCAACTAGAAAATAGGCAAAGAATTCCCAATACTTTGAAAGTAATAATCCACCCAAAATTGAAATGGGAGAGAAGAATTATTTAAGATCCTTGAGCAATGTATTTCCTAATGCTCCCTTGTTCTTACATATCTCAATTCAGTTTAATCCAAAGAGTTCCATGAAATGATTTATCTAAAAGCAAAAAACACATTTTCAATTGGTATTCCATGAAATGTTTCATAAAAATATTCCAATGTATTTAATCTTTTGATTGGAACAACTAAATTAAGAAAAGGATACATAATCTTCACAACACTTGCAAAACATAATATTCATAGTAGATGATGAGTAGTTAACTTCTTGACACATTATCATACAAACATTTATCTTGAATAGTCTTTAAACATTTTCACAGTATAATCCTCATAGTGCAGAATGAATCATTATGTTCTTGATCCATCACCATATAAACATGTCAAAATATGTATATGTCAAATTTTTGCAATATTATTTCTTGTATAGGAAATGGACTTGGGAGAAAGCAAGTTATAATTTATAATACAAATAAGAAATTGACTCAATAGTGGAACTTTATTTATCACACCAAATAATAAATGTACGTGAGAGCATCACTTGTTTCTCTTAGAATCCAATTTTCAAGCATAGTAAATCAATTCAAATGAAAATGACAAAATGCTTCACAACTGTAACAATGATTTTGGCACCCTAGTCCTTTCTAACACTTCTAGGGTTTTTCACCTAAAAGGAGAAAGAAGGGCCAAAATGGGCAATTTTCACACTCAAAGTCAATGCAATATGGATGGAATATGAATGAAGTATGTCAATTAAATGATCTAAACGTAATACACTCAAAAAGTAAATGAGTTACGAATGCAAAACCTAAGAAATACAAGTTGTTTGAAAACACATTATGATATGCAGAAAGATAAAATAAATGCAATAAAGAATAAGATAAAGATGCTAAAAAAAAACTATGCACCTGGAAACTGATGGACAGAATGAAGACTGTAAATGTCTTTGAAATTTTAGAAATTCTAATTTTCTAGCCAACTGGGACACTTATGCCAAGTTGGGAGACTTAGTCCCAGATTAGGGAAATTGCTTAGGAGCCTATTTCAGCCAAATGGGTATCCAGATCTATAATTTTTTTTGAAAAACAAGTGCAGTGGGACTAAGTCGCCGCTATTGGTGACTTGGTCCACTTTGGCTTTTCTGAAAATCTGAAAGTGGAAACGAAAGCCAATAGTCTGCACTTTCTGTTCCTTTAGGTGTCCGGTTTTGAAATTGCCAAATTCTGGCCTAAAAGTGACTTTTTGTGGATATTTTGACCTATCTAACAAGGATATGTCTTCAAAAATTCCTCAATGATTTCCAAGCCTTCAAAGTACCTAAATCTGCAAACACACAAACGAAGAGAGAGAAAATGTTGATTGTTAGGGATTTGGGGTTTGCCTTGGTCAAACCCCATTTAGGTAATTAAACCAAAATGATGAAATAAAATGATGAAAAATGAAACAAGGAGTCAATACCTTTCCATGATGTTTGATCTTGAATTTTTGTAGCAAAACATGAAGAATCTTCCCTTGAATGTCCTTGGAAGCTATCTTGATGACTTGCAATGATAAAACCCTAGCTTGCTTGACTTGAAGGAGAAGATAGATGATGAATGAATGATAAGAGATGTACGAATGATTTATGAGATGTAAATTAGGGTTTTGAGACTTGATTTTATAGGCAATTCACCTTATTAGCCCATAAATTGGATCCCTAAGGCCGACATGAAGAAAAATTAAACTTAAAACCTATTTTTTCCCACTCAAAAGTCAAAAATGGCCCAAATGGGACTCATTCGCCACCTTGGGAGAATTAGTCCCACCTGAAAAGGACTCATTCACCACATATGGAGAATTAGTCCCAAAGGGGCCCATTTGCCAGTTGGGTTGTTGCTAGAAAAGAAAATCAAGTTTATATAGTGACTTTGTTGGTTATTTCATCAAATATTGCCTCGGGATGTACAATATGGGGTAATAGGGGCCTATTAGTGATGATGTAAAGAGTAATTAGGGCTTGGGACACAAAATTAAATGTGAAAGTGTGATTAAATACACTTTACAACACTATAATAAGGTCCACTTAGCCTAGAAAGGCACATGAACCAATGTGAATGTCTAAAACACATTACAACACTTGGTTAAAGTCAAATTTAGTTTACAGGCCTTCTGGATTGATGTGATAATGCAATTAAATGTATTTTATAATGTTGAATTAAGGGAAGATGAGTTTATTAAGTCTAGAAAATCATGAAAGTCTTTTACAAAACTTTACAACACCTTTACAAGACATGAGTAAATGAATTTGCAAGGGTCCATGACCTAATTTAGACGTGAAAAAAACTTCACAACACTAAATCAAGGCCTCATTGAGTCCAATTTATCATGAATTATTCCCATATCAAGCAAGGAAAAGACATCCTTTTTTCTATGTTACATTTAGCCCCCACTTTAGTGAGATGATGAACTTGCTTCAAACTCACTAAAGTACACATTCAAGAGAGATCCAAGTGTATAGATGTAGATGAAAAAGGATGAAAAATATCAAGAAGGTAGTCAAGCCACCAGGATTGAAGATCCTAAGTCAAACTGATAAGATACATAATCATACAATGGAAATAAAGGAAAATGGGGTGGAAAATATGTACTCACTCTGGGGCCACAGAACATTAGGTCGTCAGCGGGATGAGTTGTCCCAAAGAAGTGGTTTAGTGAGAAAGTCATGCCAATGTATTAGCTTCCCACCGTATAATGAGAAAGTCATTCCAGTGTGTCAGCTTCCCATTATACAAACCATACCAAAGTTATGCTCCTGATAACAATGATAAGGCACCACAATGTAATGTTTTTGTTAATGTTTTGAATGCCATGT
Source organism: Sequoia sempervirens (assembly GCA_007258455.2). Taxonomy (NCBI): domain Eukaryota; kingdom Viridiplantae; phylum Streptophyta; class Pinopsida; order Cupressales; family Cupressaceae; genus Sequoia; species Sequoia sempervirens. The sequence continues at coordinate 15,680 of VDFB02038484.1, forward strand.
AAAAAATTTGTTAAAGGGGATTTTGCTTTGTTCATGTAAGGTCTTCTTCTTAGGGAGCATTATGCCTAATGTATCTAAGAGAGGACAAGTTAGGGTGTTAGATCGTTATCCATGGGATGCCTCGTTCGCATCAAGCCACTTCATTTGATTGTTATTCCCTTGTCAGATCGTTATCCATGGGATGCTTTGTTTGCATCAAGACACTTCAGTTGATCGTACACTCTTGGAAGGCATCAAACCCAATGACACCACCAAGGAGAGGACACATCAAAAGAAAAAGGAAATCACACCATGAAATTTTAAAAAATATGTTGTCTATGTATGCCCCCACTTTAAAGCGGTTGCTAACACCATTACTATGAGCAATTGCTTTAAAGTATAAGAGAGTATGAGAGCTTATTCAAAAATCCCTATGCCAAGTCATATGTTTTCGATAAGCTACGTCATGAATAAAGGGAGTATGTCACATGCAAGTCAATCTTTAAGACATGTCATCCACATCCCAAGCTTGCTCTTATATGTTCATGAAAGGTTAATGATTAGCCAAAAGAGACAACGACAAGTGACATACGAGGAAAATGATTTCTAACCCTTTTCCCCCATTGACTGCAGGACAAGGGTGAGATTGGAATGGATGATGGTATGCTGCCCCTTGCGATGGATGAAAAACATGCAATAGTGAGTATGCGATTATCCTACAACTATTACATGGAAAGGAGCAACAACTAATGTTTTTTATTTGGATAAGGAAACAAAGTGTCTGTGTGATACATGTTTAATGAGATGTATATCAATTTAGGATGTACCAAGGTTAGAGTTTTCTTGGAAGAATCTTGAGTGAAGGTTTGGCGGATGGGTTGATTTCTATGAAAGGACAATCACGGAGACCATGATTTGGAAGAATGGGGTTGGGTGTATTGTGAGCTTGTTTCTTAGCACACATAGGGGGATGATTAAGGGATGGATTTTTTTGAGTATCAATAGTGGTGATATGAGAAGAAGGATTTATTTGGTTGTCTTCTTTATCTAAGGTATCATTCTTATGTGCCATAATATCGACCCTAGGAGGAGAGATTTTAGAAAAGTGACAAATAATAGGTTCATCACAAGTCATAGTTGGATTTGGCAAGATAACTTCATCGCTCATAGGAGAGGCATCAAAAGAAGGATAACTAGGAGGTTCATGGTTACTAATGATTGGATTTTTTTGTTCAAATAGAGCTTCCATCAAGATATCTTCTAACACTAAACTATCTTCTTCATGTGTAGAGAAGATATTAGGAGAAGAAAAGGGTTGATTTTCATGATTATCTATACTTACATCCTCATGTCCAAGAATGTTGTCTTGAGTGGGAGAGGTAGGATTGTGATAGCTCTCAATCATATCCTCCACACAAATGTGTTTTTCATGATTGTTCACGATTTTATTCTTATTCATTAAACAATTTTCACAAGTAGGGGAGGTGTTGGGAGATGAATGAGGACACAGTACGGTAGTGACAATGATTTCAGCTTTGTGTGTCATAATGTATTTGCAAGGGGGAGGAGAAGGAAGAAAAGAAATAATTTTATGATCTTCAATGATTGTGTCTTCTTTCATCAAGATACCTTTATTACCAATGGGAGAGATATCAAGAGAACAATTATGATTATCATGATTATCGATGCATGCATCCTTTTGTGTCAAATATTTAGTGGATGATCTTAGTGAGAGGAATTCCTTAAGGGATTCACCAAATCATTAGTGATAGAAAATCCTTAGTGGATGATCTTAGTTAGGTTCACCAAAATGTAACAATGATTTTGGCACCCTAATCCTTTCTAGCACTTCTAGGGTTTTTCACCTAAAAGGAGAAAGAAGGGCCAAAATGGGCAATTGTCACACTCAAAGTCAATGCAATATGGATGGAATATGAATGAAGTATGTAAATGAAATGATGTAAATGTAATACAATAAAAAAGTAAATGAGTTACGAATGCAAAACCTAAGAAATACAAGTTGTTTGAAAACACATTATGATATGTAGAAAGATAGAATAAATGCAATAAAGAATAAGATAAAGATGCTAAACAAAAAATGTGCACCTAGAAACTGATGAAGGATAGAATGAAGACTATAAATGTCTATGAAATTCTATAAATTCTAATTTTCTAGCCAATTGGGACACTTACACTAAGCTGGGCGATAGTCCTAGATCAGGGAAACTGCTCAGGAGCCTGTTTTAGCCAAATGGGTATCCAGATCTATTAGAATTTATAAAAAATAGGTGCAGTGGGACTAAGTCACCACTATTGGTGACTTGGTCCACTTTGGATTTTCTAAAAATCTGAAAGTGGAAACGAAAGCCAACAGTTTACACTTTCTGTTCCTCTAGGTGTTCGGTTTTGAAACTGCCAAATTCGGGCCTGAAAGTGACTTTTTGTGGATATTTTGACCTAGCCAACAAGGAGATGTCTTCAACAAATTTTCAATGATTTCCAAGCCTACAAAGTACCTAAATCTACAAACACACAAAGGAAGAGAGATAAAATGTTGATTGTTAGGGATTAGGGGTTTGCCTTGGTTAAACCCTGTTTAGGTAATTAAACCAAAATGATGAAACATGAAACAATGGAGTCAATACCTTGCCATGATGTTTGATCTTGAGTTTTTGTAGCAAAACATAAATAATTTTCCCTTGAATGTACTTGGAAGCTATCTTGATGACTTGCAATGAAAAAACCCTAGCTTGCTTGACTTGAAGGAAAATATAGATGATGAATGAATGATAAGATATGTATGAATGAGTTATGAGATGTAAATTAGGGTTTAAAGACTTTATTTTATAGGAAATTCACCTTATTAGCCCGTAAATTGGATCCCTAAGGCCGACCTAAAGAAAAATTAAACTTAAAACCTAATTTTTCCCGCTCAAAAGTAAAAAATGGCCCAAATAGGACTCATTCGCCACCTTGGGTGAATCAGTCCCACCTGGTAGGGACTCATTCACCACAAATGGTGAATTAGTCCTAGAGGGTCCCATTTTCCAGCTTGGTTGTTGGGAGAAAAGAAAATCAAGTTTATATAGTGACTTTGTTAGTTATTTCATCAAATATTGCCTCGAGATGCACAATATGGGGTAATAAGGGCCTATTAGTGATGATGTAAAGAGTAATTAGGGCTTGTGACATAAAATTCAAGGTGACAGTGTGATTAAATACACTTTACAACACTAAAATAAGGTCCACTTAGCCTAGAAAGGAACAAGAACCAATGTGAATGTGTAAAACACATTACAACACTAGGTTAGAGTCAAATTTAGTTTAGAAGCCTTCTAGATTGATGTGATAATGCAATTAAATACATTTTATAATGTTGAATTAAGGGAAGATGAGTTTATTAAGTCTATAAAAGCGTGAAAGTCTTTTACAACACTTTACAACACATGATTAAATGAATTTGCAAGGGTCCATAACCTAATGTGGATGTGTAAAACACTTTGCAACACTAAATAAAGGCCTCTTGTGTCCAATTTATCATGAATTATTCCCACATCAAGCAAGGAAAATGCATCCTTTTTTCTATGTTACAACAACCAAAGTTGTTAATTGAGGAAAAATAAAATGTTTCCAAGTTTCGCCATTGTATGCATTTACAATTGGTTGTATATTGTTGTAAGGGAAAGGAGGAAAATTAAAAAATATCTTGCGCTTGCTAGACTTGAGGATGATCATATGTTTTTGTGTGGAAAACTCAGACTTCTCAACCGTCGTGTGTATGTTTATCTTTTCGATTGTTTTGCATGCCATCATAAGGGATCAAACCAGCTAAACGTAGCTTGAAGTGATTCCATGTGTTTGGGTGTGAAAGAGGACCATGCCTAGAATAAACGTACCTATCAGAATGTGTTGGAGTAGTTTGTTTGGTTACACGAGTTGCAAAATGAAAGTTGCACCACTTTGCAACTTTACACTACTTGCATTTGACACTTTTTCCATCAAGTGAAAACTGGACACCATGGGAAAATGACTCTGAGATAACAAAAACCAAGAGAGGTTATTGTAGAGGGGCCCAACATGATCTCGTAGGCTTAGACGAAGAGTTTGTAAGCATCACGGTTTTCGAGTAATAGCCCATCAAATATTGTTTCCCTTTTGTACTTTGGACCCTTAAGGGATTGAGTCAGTTGAATGTAGCTTGGAGTGATTCTGTGCATTTGGGTGTGAAAGATGACCATTCCTAGCATAAACGTACCCATCCAGATGCGTTGGAACAGTCCGTTTGGTTACACAAGTTGTAGAATGAAAGTTTCACCACTTTGCAACTTTCAACTACTTGAATTTGACAACTTTTTCCTCAAGTGAAAATTTTCCACCACAGGAAAAAGCCTTTGAGATAGAAAAAACCAAGAGATTTTATTGTAGAGGGACCCAACGTGATCCCATAAGCTCAAACAAGAAGTTTCTAAGCATCCGCGGTGTCTAAGTAATAGCCCGTTGAAGATTGCATTAACACTTTGCAACTTTCAACTATTTACATTTGGCAACTTTTTCTCAAGTGAAAATTCACCACCGGAAAATGCCTCTGAGATAGCAAAAGCGAGAATTTATTAGAGGGTCCCAACATGATCCCATAGGCCTTAAGATAGAAGTTTCTAAGCATCACGGTATCCGAAAACAACATGCTGAAGTTTACAACCATTTTGCACTTTGGACTTAGGATTTTGTCGATTGAATGTAGCTCAGAGTGATTCAGTGTGTTTGGGTGTGAAAGAGGACCATTCCTAGCGTAAAAATACCCACCCAGATGCATTGGAATAGTTCATTTGGTCAAATGAGTTGCAGAACGAAAGTTGCACCACTTTGCAATTTTTAACTACTCACATTTGACAACTTTTTCCCCAAGCGAAAAATTCACCATCATGGGAAAACACCCCCGAGATAGTGAAAAATGAGAGAGGTTATTGTAGAGGGGCCCAACATGACCCGATAGGAATCACAGTATCCAAGTAACATCATGCTGAAGTTTGTAGTCATTTTGCACTTTGGACTCTTAAGGGATTCTATCGGTTGAATGTAGCTCAAAGCAATTCAGCATGTTTGGGTGCAAAGAGGACCATTCCTAGCATAAACGTACCCACCCAGATGCATTGGAACAATTCATTTGGTCACATGAGTTGTAGAATGAAAGTCACCGTGAGACCCCATTTCTATGAGGCATACGCTGCCCCTACCTTCTCAACCCTTCCGCATTAGCAAGCTAGTGTAGCATTGGAAAACTAGGTCACTCACTAGCTTGCCAATGTGAGGGTTGACAAGGTAGGGGCAGCATATGTATATCACCGTGAGTACCCAATTCTATGAGGCATACAGCGGCCCCTACCTTGTCAACCCTACCACATTGGCAAGCTAGTGAGTGAGCTCACTATCTTGCCAAGATCACTAGCTTGTCAATGCTACCACATTTTGCATACATTTATATGAAAAAATTATTTTCAAAAAATTCAAATTCCTTGTCCATTCTTCCATTTTGAGCCATTATTGCAAGATAGCCTACACCTTTCCCCATGTTGCTAACTTAGCCTTGAATAAAGAGTCTTGAAATAGTGGAGAGAAGGGTTAGAATCCCTTGTAGGTAGACTAATCAAGGAAACATTTAAAATATATCACAACATAAGTGATGAGGTAGGTTTAATGATGAGGTAAATTTAGAAATAGAGATGAAAACCAAAATAGATTCAAATATCTATCAATGTGGGAGGAGCATATTCCAATTTTTTAGAGACATGTATGGAAAATTTGGTAACATAGACAAGGCAATCAACTGCTTGAAAAATTCCCTTAATGAGATATGTCCTCATGGACTATAATGATTGTAGGATATGCAAAAAATAGATTTATTGAAAAGGCTTTAGAAAATTTCAAGCATATGCAAATTGTAGGTGTAAAACCAAATTTTACCATGCATTTTCCAACATCCCCCATGCCTATACCAAAATGAAAGCTTTGGAGAGTGATATGCACATCCATAATAAAGGATTGAGAAATGATGTTTTATTTTACTTCCTTATAACTTATAATGTCATATATATGCGTATACAAAATGTGGAAGCATACACAAGGTAAGTCAATTGTTAAATAAAAAAATGCCTCAAAGAGATGTGGTTTAAAAATGTAATTGGAAAGTGTAAAGAATTGTGTAATTTAAAATGTGCATTGAAAAGCTAAGGTTATAATGACAAACAAACAATGATCAACATGGAATATGAAAAATAACAAAAATGAAAGCAAACCATAATAGAATGAAATAAAACGTGTAAAGACTTCACATACCTAAAAACCTAGAGTTTCAAATGGAGGAGTTCTACCCAATTATGTAGTCTTTGCTTCTTCTTTCTTAAAATTCCTCAACAATTTGACTTTTTCAAAAGCTTGTTCCCTTCCAAACTTCAATTGTATATCACTTCTGAATGGAATTCAGACTTGAATTGATATTATATGCCTTTCAACGTGAAAACTCTGCTATTTCATGCAAAGGTGGTGCAAAGATCATGAAAAAGGTGGTGGAATGTGAAAAAAATGCATGCACACTTCACAACATCATCAAAAATCTATTTTTTGTCGGAGCACGCGTAGAACCAGGAGAATATATAGAATGTGGGCCTTGAGATCATGGGTATATTGAGTTTTTTACCATTTTTAGAGCAAGGAAAAATGCACTTGAGTTATAACGTGAGCACGTTATGTCTTGCTAAAACAATGACCATATCTCTATTACTTCAAAACGTGCTCGTGTTATGAGAAAGTTGATTTTTTTATAGGTTTCTTTTCTCTCTCTTTCTCTCTAACTCTACCCTCAACCCACAACCCTTATTCCCTCTACCTTTAAACCCTCTACCCTCTACCCTCAACCCTAAACCCTAAAACCTATACCCTCAAACCCTAAACCCTCTACCCTCAACCCTAAACCCTTAAACCTTCTACCCTCTATCCTCAACCCTCAAACCCTAAAACCTCAACCTTGATACCCTGTACCCTATACATTGGGCCCTCAACCCTAATCCTTCAACCATATGTAGGTCCTAAACCATAAACCCTAAACCATCAACCCTATAGGTCCTCAACCCTATAACCTCAATTCTCAACCCTCTACCCTATACATTGGATCCTCAACCCTCATATACATTTGTCCCTCCCTCCTCTTCTCTCCT